>PVKC010002278.1:0-44464 GCA_004027635.1 Crocidura indochinensis
TCCCAGGAAGTGTCTCTGGCCTGATGGGCAAACTGAGAAAGTATCAGGATGGAAGAGCTCAGGGTAGGGGGCTAACGTAAACCCAGGAGGCAGCTCAAGGTGGTCTTGGGGCAAGGCCAATGGGGACACAAGAGTTGGCAAACTGAGCAACTGAAAGCAGGAAGTGGGGTGAGTGTTCTGGATGTTTTCACTGGAAATCTGACCTTCTACAGTCCTAGACTATAGCCCTCTCTTCCCCTAATTCAGGAGGAATAACTATTCAAGGACTCTGAATGAATGAGAGAAACAGAAGGAAAATAAAATGGGCCCCAGAAGGACAGATTTCACTTGCTCCCAGTTCACCTGTGCCCCCAGCTTCTCAGAGCCAAATGACAAGATGGTAGACCAATGTGACTTCCTATGCTCTCCTGATCTGAGAGCTCAGGTAACATGTCACATCTTTTTCAAGAATCCACTTAAACAGCTCTATTCCATTTCCTTCAGATTCTTCCCTTCCCTGATGTCACTCCATCTTTCCCCACTAAATCCCCAACTATTTCCTTATGTTGACTATCATTTCCACATAACTTTAACCCTAGGGGGCTAGCGGATACTATTAATACTAGTTCTCTTAGAGTGAACTGACTATCAGGAGATCTCTTGAGCAAAGCTAGGGTCCTAAAGCTATTCCAGAATGAAGGCCTTTTCTATTTCTGGTGTGATCATGGCAGAGCATGGGGTATCTGCAGGAATTGAAATGAAGGAGCCTGGCAGAGAGAAAATCCAAAGATGCTTCTGAATGAATAAGAATGAAAATATATATGAGATATTAGGACATATGTGGCACAGCAAAACTTGTGTTGAGAGAAAAATTCATAGCAATGCAAACATCATTAGGTGGCAAGAAAGAGGCCACATGAAAAACTTAATAGCATAACTTAAGTAACCAGTAAGTATCAGCACAAAGAATCCAAGGCTATCAGAAAAAGAGATATAACAATATTGTAGGGCAAAAATAAAGAACCTGTGGCCATAAAGAGTACTGTGGGTAAAGCTCTTGCCTTGCACACAGCCAACTCCCAGAAATAGAAAAGGCCTTTATTCTGGGATAGCTTTAGGACCCTACCTTTGCCCCAGAGATTGCCTGATATTCAGTTCACTCCTAGGAAACTAGTGTTAATAGTATCCTCTAGACCCAAGGGGTTTTTACTCCTAAGGTATGTGAATATGTAGTCAACGTAAGGAAATGGTTGGGGAAAATGGGGTGACATCAGGGTCATGGAGATTCTGAAGGAAATGGGTTTTCCTTCAGTGGTAGTGGACTCTTGAAAAAGATATAAAATGTTGCCTGAGTTCTTCAATTCCCAGCACCATATAAGTCCTAGAGCATCTCTAGGAGTGATCTCTGAGTGCAAATCTGGTGTGACTCCTGAGTATCACTTGATGTATCTCCAACAACAAGAACACCAAATTAGAAAAAAAAAAAAAGAACAAAGGAAACCTTTGCTACTGTAATTGCTGTGAAATCCTCTGGTTTAGATGATCATCTCATCAGGCATGGTGGGGTCTGAAATCCAGAGTACTCCCTGCAAATTTTACCAGAGCATCAATTGAATAAACCTCAAGCAGTCTCCAGGATCATGGCCTAGATGTCTGGACGAGGCCTCACCTCTGGAGAATACTGTATACCAAGCTCTTATTTCACTAGCCATTGTTCTCTTTCCAAACTCAGAGATTTTATTTCAGAAGGTTTGTTCACTTCCCCAGTTTTGGTACCAGTTATAAGCTTTCAGCCAAGGGAAATGATAAAGCTCCCCATTTTGTCATATCCCTCCCAAAAGAGTTGCATAAAGTAAACATACCCAGTGGCTAACTATCAGCAGTAAATTTCTTCTTATCTGACTCCCACCTCTCTATGATGATCAAGTTTGGAAGAGGGACTTGTTCCACCTGTCCTATAATTTCTGTACTAAATTGTTAATTTATGGAAACATCAAAGAGGAAAGCATCTTATGAAAAGGCACAGAAGGGATTGTTTTAATCATCCTCCGGGACCCAGGTAATATGGCACCAGAAATTCTTTCCAAAGAGAAGATTCTTGACCTGCCTCTGACCTCTCTTTTTATCTGCAGGATGGGTGTGTGGGGTCTATAAATCTCCAGACTCCTCCTCCCTCTCTTGAATCTGATTCTGCCACTGGCCCTAGTTTCCTATGAAGAAGAGAATCTGCCTCGAGAAAATACCAGAAGGCCTCAGTGCACACAATAGTGACAGGTGGTGTCGCTTCCAGCCTTCTACGCATTTCTATAGTTCCTTTGAGAAGCTGATCATTTTTTAAAATTGTGTATCTTTTTGTGTTCTTGGGCAAATGGTACAATCAACAATCTGTTCCTCTAAATATGTAAATGGCTTTTACATATTTCAAAATAATATCTAATTAAAATGTCAGGGTTATAGCTCATGTGGCTGGAGTGGACAGCCTTCTCCCTCCTCCTTCAGCCTCTCAAAGTAACATTGAAAATATGTCCTATAATTAGGAGCGATTATAAATTCCAATTAAAAAGAAACCCACACAAATTTTTCTTTGATGTCTCTTGCTTTAATTTATGTGTTGGTTGTGCCAAATTGTCTTGACATCCTCCACTGTGTGTCTAGTTGAAAATGACTCCTCAAACTGTGAGAAAAGCAGAGCAAAGCCGAGAAAAGTAGTAAAGTTCATTATAAAATAGGGTTATTGCATCTATAACTTCTGGGTTTGGTGCGCATTGATTAGAGATTAAACATCATCCTTTGCACTACTTAGATTGGGATTTTTAATTAGGATGTCATTATTACATAGATATGCTGAATGCCAAATTGATTTTTGAGACCTTTTGAAATAATAGCACTACTTGTGCAAAATGAAAATCATAATAGATTATTGACTTTTTCGGGAGCTTTGATCCAAGGGCACCTCCCCAATGTCAACATTTTCAATATTTTTAGTTTCATGCAAAGAGACATTCATAATTAGGCTTATATTAAAAGGGTGTGCATATTGACCCTGTGTTATTAATGCCAATGCATCACATTGATTACCCTTGAATCATAAGAGCCACACATTGCTTGTTGCTGAATTATTTACATACCATCTAGTTTTGTCTTTCATTTCTGCTTAATTTAAAGTGACTCTCACTCAGAATGAGTAATATTGTTAACTCACAAGATTTGAGGTTCTTCAACTTTCTCTATCATTGTTGCTCAGTGATTCCCTCCCCTCAACCCCATCCTCCTAGTTCTAGTTTAAACGAATTATCTGACAGTTTCATTTATTCCATAGTCAGGTTCAAATGATGTAATAAGTATTTAAGACCTAAGAACTAAGTACTCATATCAAAAATGCACAAAATTTAAAAGAAAAACTACTGTGTTGATTTTATGTTCTACTTGTAATCCATAATTACTTAGTAATGGGTCTTGATGCCTGATGTAGGTTTGTACAATTTCTCAAGTCTTGGAATCAGACTACCTCACTACAGTTCCTGTCCAACACTGATTTTCATATAATGTTTGTTTTTGAAGATAGTAACCACTGAAAACCCAACTTCACAAAGATATTGTATATCATCAATGTAGAAACCATGAACTTCCTCAAGGTAGAAGATTGTACAGTGCTACCATGCTTGCCTCAATTTTTTTTACAGAATTAGATAGCAATCCCTTGTGAATGCACTGTTGTATCCTGAGTTCCTTGGTATAAAATTTGGACACTGTAACAGTAAACTTAAATTTCTTGAGGTTTTGTTATGGAATATATTCTGTCCATCTCTATAGTCTTAGAACTTCACAAAGCCACAAAGCATTAGATAAATGTTTACAAAAGAGTGCTTGGGGTTAGGTAAAGGCTAAAAAGGAGTGCATATATTTTTGCATGCTAGATTCCTCAGGTTTGTTCTTCTGAGAACCCCTGGGAATAAGTCTCCTTCATTCCCAGTAGTAGCATCTGAGCACTGCAGAGAGTAACCCTCAAACCAAAAATAAATCAATAAAAAATAAAGAATGGTGCTTCTTTATTTCAATGTTCTTGTTCAGATCACTTAATCCCAAGCATAATATGTAGTAACAGTGCCCATGAAGGCATCAGCAGTTTATGTGGAAGAAGAAGTTGGTGGGAAATGTGTCCAGTGAATTTTCACAGAAACATTTCAGTGAAGAAAGTGCAAGAATATATGTCAGAAGTTCCTTAATTTTCTAGGGAATTACCTATGTCCCATTAACTACTCATTCCAATGTTTAATCCCAGGCATCACACAGGGTTTCACCAGGAGTGACCTCTGACCATAGAAACAGGTCTAGTACCTAAATATCACTGGGTGAGGCTCAACCACTTCTCTCAAATGGATACACTTAAAATGTTTAAAACTGTAATTGTTCTGTTGTTTGTCTCTTAACACATATGACACAGCCTGGAGAATGAGACTTGGTTTTAAAACAATGGCACTGATAAAGTTTAGAAAAACAAAAACCCTATAGATATGTTGTCTCTTACTCCACAAAATATCCTAATAGAAGAACATGGGTTGGCAAACTTTTTTTTTCTAAAGGGCCTGAAAACCACCAGTTTAGGCTTAGAAAATCAAGCATGCTGTGCTTTAACTATTCAACTTTACCTCTCAATATTAAAAACCACCCTATACCATTTACCACTAAAGAGCAGGGCCGATTTCCAGTTGACCTTTATGTATGAACAGTGGTTTTGACTTTTTATATTTTTCTTACTCACAAAAAGTATTGTTGGGTACTTTTAATAAGCAGATAAGGGATTTGCTTTGTATTTGGACAAGCAGTATTCAATATCTGGCATTTCATATGGTCCCTGAGACAATCAGAAGTGATGCCTGAGGATAGAACCAGGCATAAATACTTAACACTAACTGGGCATGATTCCAAAATCAAACATAAAAAAAAATTCAACAAATAAAGATGTAAAAATCACTCTTAGCTTGTGGGTCTTCTGGAAAAGTACCAGATTTGGACCCTAAACTTGGTTTGCTGATTTCTAAGTTATATTCTAACTTAAGTGATAAGATAATAGGGAAGTCTTCTAAACTGCATAACTAGAGTTCTGTGGGAAGGATGGAATACCACCCTTGCTAGTTCCCAGTGTTCTGTGATAGAGGCAGACCAGCATATGGCCTTCCGGAGCCCAGATCCCAGGAACCCTCCAAGCCCAGAATAGGAAGAAAATTTACTACCTTTAGAAAGCTCACATAAGATTATTTTCACTGAAATGGAAATCTTAAAATAAATTGACAAATATAACAAAACAAACAGACATTTGGGATAGCATTTATGAAGGCATTATGGAAAATGGGACAGAAAGACTTGGAGCTGCTAAAATAAGCACAAAGCCTGTGTACTTTTCTTTTTTTTTATTATTATTATTTTGACCAAAGTGAATTACAAATCTTTCACAGTAATATTTTAGGTACATAGCGACATTGACTCAGGAGCATTCCCACCACCAATGTTGTCCTCCCTCCACCCCTGTTCCCAGCATCCCTTTCCTTGACTCCCTGAGGTGCTAGTATAAGTGGTCTCCTCAGTATCTAGCTTGTTGTAAATTGGGTATCAATTCTGTTTTTGTTGGCTTTGAATTGGTGTTTAAGTCTGATCACTTTTTATTTCTACTTAATGTCCAGACGACTGTTTGGTCTTGGTACCCTCAATTAATCCCCCCTCAATTTGTGAGGTGGAACAAGATGCTTCAATTTATGTGGCTCTATTTGAAGGAAAGAAGAGAAGAAAAAATAAAGTGGAGCAAAAATCAAACAAGCAGAAAATGGGAGGAGTTCTTCTAGAGGTTATAAATATCAATTTAAGAGAAGAAAGGGAGGGGCCGGAGAGATAGCATAGCGGTGTTTACCTTGCAAGCAGCTGATCCAGGACCTAAGGTGATTGGTTCGAATCAGGCATTCCATATGGTCCCCCATGCCTGCCAGGAGCGATTTCTGAGCAGATAGCCAGGAGTAACCCCTGAGCGCTGCCGGGTGTGCCCCCCCCCCAAAAAAAAAAGAGAAGAAAGGGAAAAGGAAGAAAAACATAACAACAATACCAAAAAAATAAAAATTCAAATAAAAAACTCAAAAAGCACCACAGCAATAAAGACAACAACCACACAAAAACCACGATCCTGAAATAAAAACAAAACAAGCCTGTGCTCTTTTCAAAATATCATGGCAGACTTTCTGGATGGAGTCTTGGGAGAGGAGGGCAAGGAAATTCCCCATTTCTATTTTTTTAAAAAAAAATGGAAGGAGGGATGGAGAGATAATACAGAAGATAAGGTACTTGCCTTTCATGTGTCCAACCTAGATTTGAATTTTGACACTACATTTGATTCGTGGAGGACTCCTAGGAATGATCCCTGAGTATAAAGTCAAGAATAGGCTTCTGTCACCACAAAAAGTGGTGAGCTTAGTTAGAGAAATAACTACATTTTGAACTGTCCTAAAAATGAGAACCTATGAGGGAAATGGAGAGCCTGTCTAGAGTACAGACAGGGGGTGGTTGGGGAGGAGGGAGATTTGGGACAATGGTGATCGGAACGTTGCACTGGTGATGGGTGGTGTTCTATACATGACTGAAACCCAAACACAATTATGTATGTAATCAAGGTGTTAAAATAAAAAAAAATTAAAAAAAAACAAAGAATAGGCTTCTGAGTACTGTTGGAAGGTACCAATAAACCATCACCCCCATCACTACCCCCACCACCACTAACACCACCACCACCAACAACAAAGTGAGGTCTTAGTTATCTCATTGTATCTCTGTCAGATTTGTTTGTAGCAACAGAATTTTCATCAGCAAATTTTACTGAGCAAATAATTTGAGTAACCATTGGTTATGCAATGTTCTTGAATTGAATATTTGCGGGGATAAGAGGATCTAGTGGAAGGGTAGATATATGTGAAACTTTCAACAGAGTTTATTTCTTGTGATTGGTCCTGTTCCACCAGACCCTTAGTGAAATGTGTGTGTGATATGTATATGTAATTCTTTTTGAATATCAAGTACTCTTCTTTGAAAATGGCATCTTTTGGCAGGTGATCGCAAATCACACACTGGACAAAGGGGACACTGGACAAAGGGGAGTCGTTGTAGTGCTCAGCTCTCTCTGTCTCACCTCCGAATTCTCCCTGAGAGGTATCGAAAAAGCAAGAACAGCTATGAGCTGCAGCATAGCATGCATTTAGTGAGGTTGGTTCTCTTGAACTTGAAGTTCTTTTCCTAATTTATGCCTCTCCTCGTTATTTCTTTGAATCTTATATTTCTCCTTCTATCTCTACCTTGAGTCTCAGCTTCTGGCACCATTCTGGTACCATCTAAGTTTCTGGTACCATTTTGTTATTGCAATGAGCAATAATAGTGCATGTGGCACTGACTAATTTAAATATTTGTTTGCCATAAAGATGACCACAGCCTATATGTCTATTGAGCTCCAAAAGAGTTGTGCTTCGTTAGTTCTAACTTTATTTCCCATAAAATTGGGGGCCATTTGAGTAAAATGATAGTTGGAAAAAAATTTTAAACAGAACCAGCAAATAAACATGGTCTTTATGAGTTGTAACTGAATCCTCAGCTGATGTCATGTTTCATGTTTCAACTGCCAGAAACTGACATCTATATATCAGGCAGATTTATGGAGACTTCAGGGTAGAAGTTAAGAGGCTTCCTTAAATAAGGAGAGTGTGTTTGTCTGGTGGTAATTTGGAAGCTCTGTTATCTGTAAGTTAAAATGTATGCATTGGGGTAAATTATAGGAATATGCCTTTTCTCTTAATCTGTTTTTTATGTTTAAAAATTCTTCAGGTCTGGAAGATTGATGCATGGGAAGAAAAGAGAGAAGAAGGGAGGGAGACCGGGGAAAGAAAGAATATTAGGGGGAGTTAGTGGTGTGGTAGAGAAATAAGAACTACATTGGAAGTAGGGATTTAGAAGGGAGGTAGGGAGTTAAGAAAGAGGCAGGGTAAGTCTTCAAGTATTGCTATCAAGTTTACATGTGATTTTCATTGGGGACATCACAGATGCATCAAGGACAGAACCTGGATCAGAATTCAGGTAGTCCCCAGTTGAATTCATAGATTTTTCTATTGAACTGCAACCATTATATGGTCCTGAGGGGGTGAAGTTTCTCTCTGCCAGTATGCTGGAGACAAGGTAGAACTGAAAGACTATTTCTGGTTCCTTTTGGTAAAGACTTATTCATAGGATATTGGCGAGGTGGAGCATGAAATTATTTCAGTTCACTGCTTTGAGGCTGACTGCCAGCTCATTTAGTGTTCTGGTGTCCTTGTCTTTGTTTTTCTTTTTTTTCTCTTTAAGAAATTAAGGCATATTTTTCTTGCATTATGTTAATATGAAAACACTGATGGTTGTGACAGCAGGCAGCACAATACCATGGTGACCCCCCGTCAACAGCTCAGAACGAATGGAAAACAGTTCAGAGAGAAAGGAAATGTGTGAGAGGGTTAAGGTTAGAATCCTCTGTGTGTTAATTTCCACAGCTGGTATAATCCTAATAAAATGTTTTCATCCTTCATGCCAAAGAGAAAGAAGAACTCAAACCACTTTGCTCTGGATATGCGGCTCCAAAGAAATGTTACAGGGCGTCATAATCATGATTTCAAAGAGGTTGGTGGAAATGTTTCATTAATTCTTATAAAGAAATCTTTTTTTCTTAATTTTTTTCATTAACTTCAGACATTTACTTGCAATTACATTTGTTCAGTGAATACAATGACAGAAATTAATAATTCATAGCTTTTGTCAGGGAAAATTTAAAAAAAGGACAGTTGTTCAATCAAATACAACTTTAAATGCACAATCTTGATTTAAATAAGATTTTAAAATAAATAATGGGGACTGTTATTGTACTTCCTATAAACCTCCTCTTTTCCAAATTATATCTATGCTCTACCCAGTGACATGAAATCTCGGGTTGTTCAGAGCACATCATGAAAATAACAGGTTCAGATCGGATGTTCTGGAAGGGAGGAACTTGTCTTCAGCTCAGCATTTGTCTCAGGCTCCAGGCACGGCATTGCCAGAGGCTCCTGGGGCACCAAAGCTCATGTCAAAGCCTCCGACCAAAAAAAAAAAGATCATAAAGGTGCCTAAGAAGATGTCTTCCAATCACCTCTCATTTAACCCTCTAACTAGGGACAATGATATTCAGAAAAAGACAGTGAGTTTTCAAGAACCATCATAGAGAGGCATGGGCTTGAGTGTATATGTCCTGATGTTTGACCACCTCAGTCCCCAATTAGCATGCTGGAGTCATATTACCTGCCCCTCATTAGTGGGGGTAGGAGGGAAACTGGCAACATTGATGGCGGGAAATATGCACTGGTGAAGGTTGTTGTACATTGTATGACTATAACTCAATCATGAACAACTTTATGGAAAAAAAAAACTGTAGTATGAACAAACTTGTAACCATGATGTTTAAAAAAAAAGTTACCTTCCCCTATAGGGCCTTGCCCAAGTGACTATAAATAGATCTTAGCCTCAGGATCTGTAGGCAAACCAACCTGTCATCCCAGCTGACCACCTGAATTTCAAGCATTAAAGATGGGTTTACTTTGGACTGCAGAAACTTTATAACATCCTGACTCTCTTGTTCAGATTAGAGTATCCATCCCTAGCAAATGACTTTTGGAAAACAGGAAGAAACTGTGCTTGGAAGCAGCTGCATAAGATGGGCAAGAGAGACAAATTTTCAATTAGGTCTAAAGACAATGGGTGAGAGAACTATTTCAGGTATTTTTTACTTTTTCTGTCTGCAAGGCCCTCACTGGCACATCAATATCTGCACTTAGTTGTTCCAGTTGAAAACATGACAATAGTAATCTGTCTTACAAGAAAAACCAAATCTTAAGACATTTCTGGGAAAGCATCAGCTGAGCAATAGAAAATTACTAGGGAGGGCAGTTTAGCGTAATGGTTAAGAACTGGAACATTCCCAGTTCAAATCTTGGCTCAACTTGCAATCAGAAATCTGTGTCTTGGGAACATTTTACACAGATCTCCAAGCTGTGCTGCCCCTATGTGTAACATAGAGATGAATGAATTGGCTACTGTGTTGTGGCAAATGCCCCAGACAGCCACTATGTGTTGTTATCAATCCAACTTTGCCTGCAGAGCTTTATCTCTTTGTCTGTAAGCTGGTAACAATAATTCTGCAACTGGTATGCATCCTTCATCATCCTTCCTGAGTTGATGAAATTGCTAGTTCTTTACAGGTTAAGCAATGGTAGGAGGCAGAAGATTCGGAGCTGCCACAGGCACTTTCAACCAACGGCATTTCAGTGATAAAAAGAAGAGAAGGAAAAGAGAAAAGGAAAAAAAAAAAACAGAAACAAAAATCCACTGACAAACTATGTCCAATGAGAACTATTCTCTCATAGAGCATAAAGGAAGTACGAGGTGAAGACTTAAGACCCACAATAAATTGACTAAAGGTATAATAAAATCACTTTCTCAACTGTTGTTCTAGCAAATAGTTGAGATACTCTGTTTGTAGTGCAGATGCTGTGCCTCCCCGTATGTCAGAATGCCTATAGAGGAAGAGGCTTGGGTCCTCTGCAGGAGAAGCAGCAAAGGTGGCTTAGGGACTGAGGAATTTCCTTTGTGATTTAGGCAGCTATAAAAGAGGGTGTCTACTGGAGGTGAGGAAATGGGTGGTCTTCCTGGAGCCATCAATTTCCTGCTTCCACATACTGTATTGGCCCTCGTTTCACACACAAAAAGAAGCAAATGGATTTGATTAGCAAATACTTTCATCTACATCCTAATTGAAGTCTCTGGGACTTCCTTGTTTTGGAAAATCCCATTTTAATGCACAACACATCAGGTAACCAAAAGAATTCCTTCTCCAGTCAGTGGGCCCTGTCCTCCTTTTGAAAAACCCTTTTTTCCTGAGCCCAGCATTTTGATCCCAGAACCCTGTGTATGCCCCATGTTCCTCCAGATAGAAGATTCTCTTCCTGTTTCTGATTTCTCCTGTCAGTCACTTAATCCCAATGCATTTAACCCAGAGGTAAAGGGTAATGCCCAGTAGCACTCTGGGTCCAGATGACCTTCCACTAGGAATCTGTCTACTCCTCACCAGGATCTTAGCATGCAGAGTCAACTCTGCCTTGGTGAAAGCTGCTGCAGCTGAACGTCACTTGCAACTGAAGAGGCACCCACTTGGCCCTCTGAAAAATCTTCCCAGTTGATACATTGATGTCTCCAAATGAGCCTGCAGGAAAAGGGGTTTCCTAAAACTTGGTTTTAAAGCACTTAGAACAGGAAACCATTTCCCATGCATGTTAGATCTCTCTAATGACTGACTAACTAGAAACAGGCTATGTTAATACTCTGCCCCGGAGCCATTACAAATGGCTTTCTTTCCAGACTTCATTAGAATATTTACTGCGATTTGGATAGAAGACTTTTGACACTGCAGTCATAAAATTTACAGGGACTTTTTTTTTTTTTCAGTCTGAGAAGAGACTTGGAAGAAGCAGGGAAATCCCTCAACTCCTCAAGCCACCAATCTCATTCATTAGTGGTCTTCATGTTTCATAACCTCTAGTTAAGAAAATAAACATCTTTGTGGTAGTCAAACAAATTGCCTTCAAGAAAGGAAAGGAAAAAAAAGCAACAGTGAGTTCTCTGCTTTGTTACTCTTGCCTCTTTCATACACATGTCCAAGAAAGTAAAAATTCATAATATACCAAGAGCCCTTCACATCAAAAGAACAAATCCTTGTATTCTAATGTCAATGGGCGCCTCACTGCACCTCTGAGTACTTGAAGCCCATGAAGTTGCCAGCAGACACATGGCTAAAGAGTGTTTTTCTCTGTAGCATAAAATGAGATACCAGGAGGTGAATTTATAGGGGTTTTCTGAGTCCATGTTAAGAAGAAACCCTTCCCCTCCACAGCTGTAAAAAGAAAAAAAAAAGAAAAGCCCATAAGCCTGGCCTTTGCTGGGAGGACAAAGCATCTAAAATGAAACTGCACATATTATTTTATTTTTTCTTTTGAATCACACCAGGGTGTGTTCATGACGTGCTCCTTAATCTGAGCTCAAGGATCACTCTTAACAGGACTCAAAGAAACCATATGGAGTGTAGGGGAACCTGGGCCAGCAATGTGCAAGGTAAGGCCCTATCCCCTGTACTGTCTCTCTAACTCATAATTTTTGGGTTGTTTGGGGTCATACTCAGCAGTGCTCAAGGCTCACTCCTGATAGTGAGGTGGGAATGCCATGATATGTACGGAATAAAACTGGTCTTCTGCATGCCTTAAGCCTTGTATTATTTCTTTTTTTTTGGTTTTTGGGCCACACCCAGTGATGCTCAGGGGTTACTCCTGGCTATTCGCCGCTCCTGGCAGGCACGGGGGACCTTATGGGGAACCAGGGGATCGAACCGCAGTCCGTCCTAGGTTAGCGCAGGCACCTTACCTCCAGAGCCACCACCCGGCCCCCAAGTCTTGTATTATTTCTCTGAATTGTTATCTCTTAATTTACTTTCTCTCAGTCTTTGATCCTTGAGTTAAATATATGTGTTTTCTTATTTAGCCAGGATGTTAGGAATGGCCATACGGCTGTCAAAGACAAATGCTTTGTTACTTTACTAATTATGTTCCAATTAGTAATTGAGTTTGCCTTTACTGAGAATACCCCACCTGTTTCAATTTCATCTAGTTGGAACAACAACAAATTATTTTTGTTTGTTTGGCTTGGTTTAGGGCCATATTCAGTAGTGCTTAGGGGTTGCTACTAGCTCTGTGCTCAGAAATTACTCCTAGCAGACTCGGGGGAATATATGGGATACTGGGGGAGGAGAGATGATCAAACCTGGATAGGCTTCAAGCAAAAAAAATCCTACAAGGTGTGAAATCTCTCCACCCCAACAACAGAAAATTTTAAAGTTGTCTTCCTTTCTCCTTCGCAGAAGTGCTCATTTGTTTCAGTCAGTACCTCAAAGAGTCTACACAAGCTTAGTCTGTACAAAGAGATGCTCACTCACTTTCCCCTGGTTTCAAAGTCAGGTGGCAGGGGCCAGAGAGATAGCACAGCGATAAGGCGTTTGCCTTAGATGCAGAGGATGGTGGTTCGAATCCCGCCATCCCATATGGTCCCCCAAGCCTGCCAGGAGCGATTTCTGAGCATAGAGCCAGGAGTAACCCCTGAGCACTGCCGGGTGTGACCCAAAAAACAACAACAACAACAAAAAAATCAGGTGGCAAGTACTTTTATAACTGTCACCAACCTGAGCTCCAACTAAAGTAATGTCAGGCCTCCCTCCAGGGACCAAGCACCATAATGTGGGTACCATTCAGTGACAAAATACTGTTGTTAAGTGATGATTACAGTCCTGAGGAAAAAGTAAAGCACTGTGAGTGAGCAGAGGATCATCAACACAATGGTCTTATGGATGAAACTGCTTTTTTGACTGTAGGACTGGTGAGAGGACATTTGAATAGAGATCAGGGAGAGAGAATGTATGCCAATGTGGGTGGAGATGGAGGTGGCATGACCAAGCAGTCTAAAAAGGGACAAAAGGATAGAATAGAGTTCTATAGTGGGGGCACACATGGTAGGTTTTAGACAGAAAATATACCTGGGTATCACATATGGAGTCCCCCACAGCTATATTGAAATCCTGCAGAATTCCAAGGCTACACTTGTACTGTTAACACACGGGAGATTTGCACTCCTTCATGAGTTATTTCATGTCAGAAACACCTCCAAATCTCACATGACTGCCATGTTTCTATCATGTCTTTGGTTCCATCACAAATAATGAAGATCTTGTGCTTTTCCACTCTCAGCCACACTTTAGTATCAGGTTCTCCATAGTACGCTTTGTATTTGTAGGCAAAAGAAAGACAAGTACTGCTCAAAGCAGTGTGCTTTCACTGAATAAGTAACAAAAATATATGATCTATTAAGTTTTACCTTTTTTCCTTGATTTCTAGAAAGCTCAATTTAAATTTCATATTTATTTCATATTTATTTGTCTATTTCATTGAAGAACCATGATAAACAAAGTTATGGGTAGTTGAGTTTTCGGTGTACAATATTCCACATGAATCCCACCATTAGTGTCTGATATTTAGTTAAAAAAACAAAGTTGGCCTTTAAGGCCATCTTTTAATGTTTACTTGTATATTTGTTTTTCATTGAAAGTGACCTCTAACCTCGTTTCACCTGTTGTTTTAATAACATAAGGGCATAAAATCCAAGGATATATACTAATGTATATATATGTGTGTATATATATATACACCTTAGTATATATATCCTTGGTGTATATATATGTATATATATGTATATATACCAAGGTGTATATATAAAATATACCAAGGATATAACTGTTGATCTATCTAAAAAAATTAACTTTTGTTTTGAGGTCACAACTGACAGTGCTCAAGGTTTACTCCTGGCTATATACTCAAGAATCACTACTGGAGGACTCAGGCAGCCATGTAGGCCAAGTTCAAGACAAATTTTATATCGGCTATACTATTGATTCAAATCCCCCCATATTAACATTCATAGGCAACTGATTGGCTGATGATTCCACTTGTACAGAGGCCAACCCTTTGATCAGATAAAGAGATGTGATTATAAATTGAAATGTGAATGGTTCCCTTGAATGAATAAATCAATGACTGATACCTTCCAGCACCGAAAACCCTGTGTCATCTCCTCTCACCAGAACACTGGACTTGGCCATATGACCTGCTTCAACCAGTTCAATATAGCAGATTTCTAGCCTGCATAATTTTGATAAACTTAGAAAAATTGGGACTGACCTTCCTGAAATATTTCTTCCAATAGCCAATAGCCTCATTGAAGATAAAAGAGAGGAGAGAGAAAGAGAGAGAGGGAAAGAGAGAGAGAGAGAAAGAGAGAGAGAGAGGCAGACAGGCAGACAGGCAGGTAGGCAGACATACAGAGACAGAAGACAGACAGACAGAAAGAAAAAAGAAAGAAGAGATTAGCCATATTTTCTTTCCCAGTTGAGTTCAGCCAGACAATGATCTTTCCAAAACTTCATGAACAGTTTTGAGTGAGCCAAGACAGATAGAGAAACCAACCAAGCAATCCCAGAATCCTGGTACATAATAACTTTATTTCAAGCCTCATAATGTTAGGAATTCTAGAGAATTATTATGAAGTATCTGGGCCCAATAAACATTGGCACAACATTTTGAACAACAGGACCTCTTTGGAGGATTTATCTTGCTAAGATGTAAAACACACCAACAAGAACACATTTTCTGAGAACTTAACACATAGAAGGTATCTCTAGGTGGTATATTTTATTTTATTTGGTTTTGGAGTCACAACTAACAGCTCTCAGATCCTGGCTCTGTTCTCAAGGATGACTCTTGGTGGGGTTCAGAGTGCCAGGAATGGAAATGGGTCAAGCCACATGCAAGGCAAGCACCCTACCCACAGTACTATCTCTCTGGCCTTTGACTCTAAGTGATATGTTGATAAAGGCATAATTATTATCCTCAAAAAGTTTATTAGACAGTAGGGTCAAAATCATGTAGACATTCTAAAGGCAGAGGAATAGATGAAAATGTACTTTACAAAGACTAGAAATAGGAGCCAGAAGATAGTACAGTGGTAGGGCATTTGCCGTGCATGCAGCTGAACCACAATGAATAGCGGTTCAAATTCCGGCATCCCATATGGTCCCCCAAGCCAGCCAGGAGCGATTTCTGAGCACACAGCCTAGAATAACCACTGAGCGCCACCAGGTGTGACCCTAAAATCAAAAAAAGTTTGGAAATAGGTTCTTAACAATAGACACATCCAAATACGCTCTCAAAGCAAAAATATATATCAAAGGTACATTTAAGGAAGATAAATGGTCTCTTTTACTAGAATAAACTGTAAACTACTAGAATAAAACTCACATTAAGACCCCAGTTAATATTGAAAGTATAGGAAAGAGAATAATCACAACTAGCAGTATTATACTTACACAAAATTTCATAAATATTCAAAAAATCTTAAACTTTAAACTGTTAAAATGTTAAACTGTCATATCTTGAAATCAGTTATGATCCAAACTTTATAGTTTATACCAAATTTATAGGCAAAACTATACCATAGGAGACATTTGTATACTTGACAATACATGCATTTAGTTGTTCTTTTATTTAAAAAAATAAACAGGAAATTAAATTAAATTGTATAGTTATCCTCCTTCCTTCCTTCCTTCTTTTATTTCCTCCTTTCCCTCATGTTTGGGGTCACACCCTTTGGTGCTTAGGAATTATCCCTAAGTGCTTCAAGGTTGTTCCTGACAGTGCTTGAATGACCATATTTTTCTAGGGATCAAATCCAGGTCTTCCATATGCATTTTTTGGGTCACCTCCCCAGTCTGATATTTTTTATTTAAGGGCATTTTTTTGTACACATACATACCTATATAAAGGTCATAGAGAAATACTTCATCACATTGTTTTCTTTATACCGGTCTTACTTCGTTTAGTTTTATTAAATGTTTTATTTTTATTTTATTTTATTTTATTTTATTTTATTTATTTATTTATTTATTTATTTATTTATTTATTTATTTATTTATTTATTTATTTATTTTGGTTTTTGGGCCACACTCAGCAGCGCTCAAGGGTTACTACTGGCTTTATGCTCAGAAATTGCTCCTGGCAGGCTCAGGGGACTATATGGGATGGCAGGATTTGAATCACCCTCCTTTTGTGTGAAAAGCAAACTCCCTACCTCTGTGTTATCTCTCTGGTCCTATTTTTTATTAACTTTTAATTGAATCACTGTGAGATACACAGTTACAAAGTTATTTATGATTAAATTTTAGTGCTACAATGTCCAACACCCATACCTTCACCAGTGCAAAATTCCTGCAACCAGTGTCCCCATATCATATTACCCTCCTCTCTGACCTCCCCCTGCCTGCCTCTGCCTCTATGGTAGATCATTTTCTGCTGTCTCTCTCCCAGTTTACCTTTAAACACTATGGTTTGCGATAATGTTATTGGAGGAGTATCATGCATATTTTTTCCCTCTTTCAGCATCCAGTTCTTGTCCAGAGTGATCATTTCTAACTATCATCGTAGTGGTCCCTTCTCTGCCCTAACTGCTCTCAATGCTCTTTGTGGGAAACTTCCTACTATGGACCAAATCTCTTCACTCATGTATCTATTGTCACTGGGAATAATTACCATACTATTTTTTGTATACCACATCATATTATCATGTTATCATTTTACTCTATCCCTGTCCCTCTGATTATTTTTTGTTCAGGATAATACTCTCCATATCCATCCATGTATAAACAAATTTCATGACTTCATATGTCCTAAGCTGTGTAGTATTCCATTGTGCAGATATACCACTTTAGGGTGATTCTGGCTATTGTGAATAGTGCTGCAATAAACATAGGAATGTGGCTGCTTTTATTTCCATTGTGTTTTATGATCCACTATAGTATCTTCCTAGAAATAGTATTGCTGGATTATATAGGAGTTCAAATTTTTTGAGAAAATCCTCATAATGTCTATATTATATTCTAAAATGCTGGATCAGTCTACATTCCCACCAACAGTGAATGAGAGTCCCTTTCTCCACATCACTGTGCCAACACAGGCTGTTCTTGTTCTTTTAGACGTGTACCAGTCTCCATAGTATGAGATGATATCTCATTGTTGTTTTGACTTGCATCTCCTCAATGATTCATGATGTGGAGCATTTTTATGTGCCTTTCAAGCCATCTGTATTTTTTCTTTGAGAAAGTTTCTGTTCCTCTCTTCTCTCCATTTTTGGATGGGATTAAATGTTAATGTTTTTTTTTTTCCTTGTTAAACTCTACCAGTGCCTTATATAGCTTAGATATTAACCCCTTATCAGATGGGTATTGGGTGACTATTTTCTCCTAATTCACGGACAGTTTTTATATCTTGATCCTCATTTTCTTTGAGGTACAGAAGCTTCTTACTTTAATGTAATCTTTTTTGTTTATCTTTGTTTCCACTTGTTTGGTCAGTTGGGTATTTGATTCTTGAAAATGTTTTTAGCTTCAATATCACAGGGAGTTCTGCTTACATTTTTCTCTATTCATTATATATAGTTTCAGGTCTGATTTCAAGGTCTTTCTTCCATTCTTTTTTTTTACTTTTGTGCATGGCATTAAAAAGATGTGAGCTCACTTTTCTGCATGCAGCTGAACAATTTTTCCGAAGCAACTTGTTGTTGAGGTTTGTGTTACTCCTCTCTCTATTTCTTGCTCATTTGATCTTTGGATCACATAAGTTAGGGTCTGTCTCTGTATTTTCAAGTCTATTCCAACAGTATTGCTTCTTATCAGTCAAAATACACAGTTAAAAAATCATGTTTATATTATTCTTTAACCTTAAGCACATGTTCAGTTGCAGAACATTGTAGCAAAGCTTGGAAAAGATAACTGACATGACCAAGGTTCTCTGCTAGTAAAGTTTGAAGGTAAATCTGCCTCCTTTTCACCTGACAATACTAAAAATGAGAGCATAGAGATTAAAATTTATCCTAAATCACCAGGTCTAGTGAAACCCCATAATAGACATTGTCCTTGGATCTCTCAGGCTTTCACATAGAAGCTATTTATTCTTATTTTAGTTGAAATTTATGGAGTGTGGTAAAACAAGTAAAGTCAGAGAATGTAGTTACTAACTCTAGAGCTCAATGGGAACTGGAATAAGTGACAACCAAAGACTTAAGAATACAAGTCATTTGGGGACTGGAGCTATAGCACAGAGGTTAGGCCGTCTGCCTTGCATACAGATGACCCAGAACGCCAGGGTTCAATCACTGACATCCTATATGGTTCTCCAAGCATGTCAGGAGAAATTTCTGATTGCAGAGCCAGGAGTAACCCTTGAGCATTACCAGGTATAGCCCAAAAACCAAACAAACAAATAAAAGAATGCAAGTGACTCAAAGATGAGAGCAGCATCTTGTCCACTGCCACAAACCTACTGTGGAGCCTGTTTAGGTGCATTGTGTAGTGTAAGTGTTTTATGTATATGTTTTGAATAATGGAAAAATGAAAGCAAGAGAAGTATAAAGGGCAAAATAGATATATCAATAGAGAGAGTAGAAAGTAAAATAGAAGGAAGTTGCCAAGAAATTAATATAAATGGTTAAACAGCATACTACCATAAAACTCATTAATATAACAACAATCACCTGACATATTTGCATTAGAGTGCAGCCCAGTAATCTAACAGACAACTAAAGCTAATGTCTATAAGTGATACCCCCAAAACATCAGATAATTAATTAAAAGAATAATCATTTATTATTTTGGATTTGCACTTATTCATACCCCCAAAATGTTCAGAGCTTACTCCTAGCACTGAGATCAGGGATTACTCCTGACAGTACTTAGGGAACCATCTTGGATGCTGGGAATTAAACCATGGTCAGCTCATGCAAATCAAGTGCCCTGCCCACTTTTCTATCATCCTGACCCCAAAATAATAATATATATAATCTTTTTGGAAAGGTATTTATTGATTGATTGATTGATTGATTTTTTGGGTCACACCCGGCAGCGCTCAGGGGTTACTCCTGGCTCTATGCTCAGAAATCGCCCCTGGCAGGCACAGGGGACCATATGGGATATTCAAAATCATTCTATCATATATATGATCTAAAAAATTTCATTCTTCGAAACCAGCTCATTCCTTTAGAATCTTTAGCACTGACCATAAACAACATTATTCGCCCTTCAAACAACAAGGGGAATTGATAATAACTGGGCCCTTCTCAGTATTTCACTATTATTTGGAAAAATCAAACCGCTAAGAGCTATATTTGTTGGTATCTTTTTAGCACAAATCCTCTTATATGTTTATACATTTTCTTTCATTTTTGATTCATCACCCTGTTTCTTAATGCTACAATAATTAAGAATAATTCTAATCCAGAATGAGGCAGAACAGCAGGATATTGCCGTGGTCAGCTATGTCCAGTCAAGAATGGAAAAGACCTGGGTTGTCCTTCTCTGTGTTTATCGGAGGAGACCAGGCTGCTTCACCTGCTTTTCGGAAGCATCCCTATTTTTAAAGTGGGATAATGATAGTTTCTCCCTCCAGGTGTTTCTGTGAGTAGGAAATGATATAATGCTGGGGTCCAGTTCTTACAATGGTTCTTGGCATATGGTAAGCACTCAAGAAATGGAAACTATAATTATTGTACTAAGTGCAAAATGTATCTTTCAAAGTTGTATTGGGATCAGATTTTTTTTTAAATTTTGATTCTTAGGCTTGCTTTGAGTTAGAAATTAATCCCCAGTTCCAAACCTGCTCCCAATCTCTAGTTAAAATTCTAATATTAAAATGCAACTGAAATCTTCAAACATTTCTGGAGTACTTGTTATTTAAAACTCAAAGAGAATTTGTAGAGCTGCTGAAATTAGTTAAATGTTATTTCAGATTCGACCTTCATTTTTGAAATAAAATAATTGACTTCTAGTATTGATAGCTATTTCATAACTGATGTCTACAGTGGGCATGCTTTTCTTTTCCTAGAGAGAGAATTTTAAATTATAATTGAATATACTATGGCTAATAGTTGTTGTTGTTGTTGTTGTTGTTGTTGTTTTGACCACAACAGGCAGGTCTCAGGAGTTACTCATAAGTATAGCAGTAACTAATTCCTAGCTCTGCTTTGAATTTACTCCTGGCAGGGCTTAGTGTACCATATGGGATGCTAGGAAGGAATTGAATCTGGGTATGTGTGTGCAAGGCAAGCACCTTACCCACTATTTCTCCAGCCTCTCGTCCGAAGTTTTGTGAAGTTGGCTAAAATTCCAACCTTATTTGTCATTTCTTTTTTTCCCAAAACATTTGATCGCTCTTATTCATGTCCTTTTGGTACCTGATTCAGTAAGCACACAGAGCATGCAAACAAAAACAAACAACACCCCTCAACTCCAATAACTGCCCTCCATGCAGGGCCATGATTTAATAATATAAAAATTTAATATATAATAGTATAAAAATCCTTGCCTCTGTCCCAAAAGTCGATAAATGATGCACCTTCATTATTGCCTAGTGTAGGCCAAATGGGAACTCCAGCAAGAAGAAGTGCTAGTGAACCCCAGAACTTGGCCATGATTTGGTTAACATTTTTTTTTTTTGAGAAAAACTTTTCACAAAATGTTCTGTGCTCTTTCCATAGCTCCCAGACTTGCTACTACAATCCACATAACTCTGTGGTCTCTTTGAAAAGGCACGGAGGTTTACAAATATTGTTTGTTCCTTGCTCAGAGATGAACAAAGTGAGGTAACCAGGGGGAAATGGAGGAAAGCTGTATTCATTATGAAGAACCCAGGTTCTTGGACTCACCTTGATCCCCAGTAACCCCTTATTCTGGGCCTATTCATTTTGTACAGGACACACTCTAGTGTTTTCTGAACTTCCAGTTTAGGCATAAAGCGCCAATGAGACATCCTCCTGGGAATTCCAGCCAACTTCAGTTTCTATGAGCCTCTCTCTTCTTTCTTTTCAAGAGTTATTTTATGGAAAATTCACAGGTCTCCAAATCACACATTTCCCTCCCCTAAAATTTTACCAAGATTTACAACACAAGGCAACCCTGCCGATGAGAGAAATGAACCAACTGCCTTTATTTTTTCTTTCCATGATGAAAAAGCAACAGAGCCTTATTTGTTCTCAAGTTTTGCTTTGGAAAGAAATCTGCTCTTAGCTGACAAAAAGGAAATTTCAGGGAGTTTCATTTCTCAGGTTATTTACACTAGCGGGAATCCTCATTTCTGTTCATCTTCTGTTTTCTATTCAAAAAAAAAAAAAAAAAAACATCCTTCCAGGTTCCCATGTACCACCATCATGAACACCCCTCCAAAAAACTTCAGAAATTTACCAGAATTATCTTGTCTGCACCACTGAGTTCTAAGAACAGAGAGCATCTGCTTTATATTTTATTTTGTAATTGATAACGTACTATGTTGTACTTTGACATTATTTTCTAAGTGAATGGTCTTATCTTGTCTCTCAATGAGTGTATAGATACTCCAAAAACAAGGAGCCAATCTTCAAGCCTTTCTTTCTTTGTTCAATAAACTCTCCAGTCGTCGATGCTTTGCAGATGACTAATGAATACTTGGGAAAAAGTACTTCTGTGAGGAATGCTTTCTTAAAGGCTATGTGCTTTCATTAGAAGCACCAGAGGCAAGAGAAGCAAGAAGAAAAGCCAGATATTTTTATAATACATTCAGGTTTAAGGATTACAGGAAACCTTGATTCAAAGGCTCAAATGAATCATTATGACTGAAAAGTGCCTCATTTAATACAAATCTACATTCAATCTTAAATTCTTACTACTCTTTCCTCAGAAGTCATTAAAGAAGTAGTTTCCAATGTGCTGAGACCTTGATATTTTTTGAGAGAGAAAGAGAGAGAGAGAATGAGAGAGAAGTAAACTGTTTTTTTTTTTTACAATTACTTATAGGCTATGTTACAGCTATGTGTTTAAAACATGCACACGGACACAGTAGGAAGCATTTTCTGTGACTTGCTCCAAGTTAAATTCCAAGTAATTGGTCAGTGGGATTAAAAGCACTGGGATATAGTGAATGTTTAATGGCCTCACACCTGCATTCCCGTAAAGCTGTAGCTTATTCCTGTTCTGTAACCTTTAAAGCTTGCCACCAGCAATTTACTGATGCAGCCAATTAGACCACAAAAGAGGCACGATTTCCGAAGTCCTTTCAACAGGCTCTGCCATCCCAGGCCTCCAATACAGGAAACCGTAGCTTGCAGAGATGCTCTCTGAGAACACTCCCAGCTGTCTTCCAGGTTAGAGCTTCCTGAATTCCCTTCGCACCCCCAAATTACTAGTTTCATGATATACTATCACTGAGAAACATGTTGCCAGACCTGTCTTCCCCTACATACCTCTATCTTCCTCCAGTCTCACTTCTATTCAGTTCCTCCCGGAGAACAAGTGTTTTTCCCTTGATATTCCATCTTTGGCCAAATCAAGATTTTGAAGAAAACCCTGTGGATAGAATGACTTTATCGCTAATTAGTCTGCATAAAAGATGCATAACTGCATTGGTAATGTCTACTTAGTAACATTTTATTTTCCATTTTCATTCTGCTTCTGAACTTTATGCTAAACTGATGCACTTTAGATTTTTTTCACTCACATTTTACCTCTGAAAGGTTTTTGTCCTAAAGAATCTAACAGTTAAGAAACAGGAAACATTAGACCTCCCATTTTCATGTACATCAGGATACTAACGTTTCCAGGTGTTTGGGGAAGCCTCTGGCTGAAAAATAAATTAAAATTAAAATATTATTTAGAACTGGAAGGGTATTTGTCTGTGGAGAGGACCTTTCTGTTGTTAGAACCAACAGGTAAAGGAAGTACTTCCTGTTCAGTGACTCTAACACAAAGTGCTTTCCTGATTGATTTTTCTAACAAGAAGATGCTTATTCAACATTCATTTGTTTTGGTGGGTTTTATAACAGTCATTCATCTTTCAGAGATTTCGGTTCAATAGAAACATTTTTAATTTGATTTTTTTTGTTTGTATTCTGGTTCAATCTTGAAGCAATTGATTTAAAATCAAAATTATAGAAGAATACCCATTATGAAGATGCCTGATTCCAGAACTACTAGATTTCTCCTTTTCAGTCACTTTGAAGATCAAGCTTAAAGTCAAATAGAGTTTCATATCATATTAGACCTAGTGTTTAAATGAATGAGAAATATTTATGTAATAGTCACATTAAAGGTTCCCAAGCTTTCAAGACACCTTTAAAAGGTGATAACTTGGTAGTTGTCTTATTACAATGCCAACACATTTAGTCTTTTTTCATTAAAAATTATAATAATTAGATTTTCTCTTATATTAAAACATATTTTGTATACATGTAATATCTTTAAGAAATTTACCTAAAAAATGCAACAATTAAAAAATAACATTACATATAAGTAAGAATATAGTGTATTCCAAGACCCCATTCTATACAATCCTCTTATTTTGCACAGAACATTCTCTGTCCTTCAAAATTTAGCTCTGAAAAGATTTCATATAAACAAATGCACAATATCCCACCAAATATTTCTATACATAAAAGAGATTTGAGGAAAGAGATTTACACTGGAAAATTATCATTTTGCTGGATGTTTTTTGTTTGCTTGTGGAAAAAAAATGAAAACTCAGTATTGGTTGCAGTTAAGCTGACTTCAGGATTATATGCCCCAGAAGAATTTTGAAGATTAACATTAAAAAAATAAAAGATCTTTTACACCCCTTTCAAAATTGCCTGGGAAAAGAAAATAAACGCAGGTGATGTGCTGATCCAATTTCACCACAGCATTGAGAATTATCGGAAATTATACTATTCAGAAAACAGTTTTCCATAAAGAGAATTTTGAACAAATTTGAGCATCCAGTTGCATATGGAAACAAGAAGCCACATGGTGTTCTATCCGATTCGCTTCTACTCAGGATTTGTTTTGAAGTACTTTGGGGAATAAACAAGAGTGGGAGAGAGCATTTGGTTCAGAGATACAAGGAGCAGCATGTCCTACCATAGTGGGTAATTCTCATCCCCTCACAACAGCCACTTCACCAATGGAATAGTAAAACCAGCATCTTTTAAGTTAGGAGATCTATATTCCAAATTAGGTTGTGTTAACAAGCTGCTGGAGTGTGGGCATAGCTGAGCCATGCTCCTTCTATGTTCCCATGAAGGAAACTTACTGGTTCTCTACTCACTATTGCTATCTAGTTGTGGGTGTTTCTAAATGCCCTGAGGTTGAGATTGAGAATTCTCCATTAGTTTGGGTTATTGAAGGATCACATGGAGCAACTGTAACCAATCCAACTCATATTTCTATGAGAATTTGAAGTCACAGGGTGAAAAATAAATATATGTTAAGTTTTGCCCCCAAATTGAGAGATTAACCATGAAGTTTCACAAAACTAGCCCATCCTGAATTTGCCCTGGTCTATTCTTTGTCCTGTAAGAATATACTACATTTTGACTATTCTTAAAATGTAAACAGAGCAAAGTATTCTGGGTCTTTTGTTACTTCTGTTTATGAAGGTAATTTTATCTTTAAGAGATTCTTGGTAAAATAACATCAAAGCAAGTATGAGTATATCAATTTTAGATCATTAAAGATCATTAGTGAGAAGTGGGATAATTTGATAAATCTATATTTAACCAAACATCTCTCTCAACATAAATTTTCAATGCAGGGTCATGAAAGTTAGCAAACACAATTATTAATTATTGTTTTACTTATACAATATAATTTTGAATAATTAAAATGATTTATATGCTGTATTATATATAAAATGATTTTATATTTAAAGCATTTAAAGAATGCCTTTTTTTTGTTTTAGCACCACACCTAGTGGATCTCAGGGGGTCCTATATAGAATGCTGGGAATAGAACCCTGGTTAGCCATATGCAAGGCAAATTCTCTTTCTACTGTGCTATCATACTGACCCTCAAAAAATTGCTTTTCCAAAAAGTATTCAAAAAATACACAGTTATAGTAATAAAGTCAAGATTACCTATACTCTCACCAAATGTAATGCCACTTGTTTCCTGGTGTTTTGTTTTATTTATTTATTATTATTAAATCATCATGAGGTACAGAGTTAAAAAGTTGAGAATAGGGCTGGAGTGATAGCAAGCAATAGGGCATTTGTCTTGCATGTGGTGACCTGAGACAAACCCCCGGCATCCCATATGGTCCCCGGAGCCTGCTTGTAGTGATTTCTGAATGCAGAGCCAGGAGTAACCAACCCCTAAGAACTGCTGGGTGTAGCCAAAAAATACAAACAAAATAAAGTTGCCAATAGTTAAGTTTCAATAATATAATATTCCAACACCCACCCCTTCACCAGTGTTCATCTCCTGCCATCATTTTCCCCAGTTTTCCTCCAGTCCCCAAACCCCACCCAGCCAGCCCGCTTCTGTGGCACTTTCTCTCCTCTCTCTCCCACTGTGGTTTGCAATACTGAGGTAGCTCCATTTATCATCCTACTCAAAGAACACTACTATTCTCTGACACGATACTGAGAGAATGTGAAGTCTTATGTTAGTTTTTAATTATTTGATCATTTGCACATATTTGTAATGTGATTTCCTTTTTGTCCATTTTCTTTTGACACTAGATAAAGCTTATTTTTATTTCGTAATACTTTGAAATTTGTGTCTTTGGAGGTCATATCCAGTAATATTTAGGGGTTACTTAGAATATGTGCTCAGAAATGACTCCTGATGAAACTTAGAAGACTACATAGGGGGCTGGGTATCAAATTCAGGTCAGCCACAGGGAAATCAAGCTCCCTTACCACTCTATTGTTTCTCTAGCCCCATGATGTAAAATTATTTTAAAGAACAGGGTGATAACTAAAACTGTCACTGTCTCTCACTTGAAGAATGACTGATCTAAAATATGAGACAGGATACCATTTAAAATAATAATCATTTCTTTATTTCTTTATCATCTGTACTTCATAAGTCTCAAAAGCTTTGAATGCTATTATCATCGTGGATTTAATAATAGTCTTGTAATAATGGTTATACACATTTTTAATTTTTATAGGTGGGACCCATCAAAGTTTTTAAATACTTCTGACTATTTCTATAATCATAGTCAATAGTTAAAATAACGACATTCGAAATTCAGTGGGAGCCTGTTATCACAAAGCATATTTTAAAACTGAATAATGTTCAGAGAGGTAAAAAGACTCCCCCAAAGCCACACAGCAAGTCGATTTGGAGGTCAGAGTGTCAACATTGTGAGATGCTAGCTCCTGCCCCTTTAAGCAGCACTGACTAAGTTACAAAACGATATTAGCTAAAGAACCTAGGTCTAGAGATGAACAACAAACATAAACTTCATAAACTTCACATTTTTTCCTGTTCTTCACACAAGGACCTCTTAAGAGACCTTCCAAGCTGTTCCAGGTTTGGGTGGAGTCAGTAAAAGAATGGCATGGTTCACTGGTCAGCCTTTGCCCAATTATAAGTAATTTTAACATTCTCTCAAATCTGTAGTTATAGGATTATTGCAAACTCAATATACAGGTTCCTGATTCTGAAGTATGCATGCATAGAGTTCTGAAAATAAAAACACTGGCACACCTTAAAGATATTTGAGTTCACTTCTTAATATGTATGCAAAGACAGTTTCAGGAAGAGACTTGGGTTAGAGCACAAAGCTTTCAGATGCAGATGAAAATTGTTTTCTCTCTTAAATTATGTTGGTGAAAGCAGATACCAATGTTATAAAAGTACAAGCAGATTGTACAGAGAAGAAATAGGAAATTCACCCATTCTAAATGAATCTTGAAAACTTTCTCCCTACTTCAAACCAGTGACTTACACTGTATCTCTGACTATTGAGTTGAGACACTAGAAGTGATACCTTACCTTTTCCTTTCCTTCCTACTAAGAAAACAGCACAATGCCCTGACAGGTCGCCATTTAGACTTTTTCTGAAAGACATATATTCTGGTTGAGATATAATATAGACCAATCTTTTCCAGAGGAAGCAAAAGGCCCCAAGGACAGACTCTTTTTTTTTTTTTTTTTTGGTTTTTGGGTCACACCCGGCAGTGCTCAGGGGTTACTCCTGGTTCCATGCTCAGAAATTGCTCCTGGCAGGCACGGGGGACCATATGGGGCACTGGGATTCAAACCGATGACCTTTTGCATGAAAGGCAAACGCCTTACCTCCATGCTATCTACCGGGCCCCCAAGGACAGACTCTTACTAAAGTACTTTAATTTTATTTAAAACTGAACCAAAAGGCCACTGAGAAGTCAGTGAAATTCAACACTCCCATTTTCAACAGGTAAAGAGAAGATGGTCAACAGAGATTTAAAAAAATAGAGGAATCCAAATGGCACATTCTTTTGCAGTAAGCCACTATTCCAACCCAAATTGTAAATTGCCTTTCAATGTCATCCTGCTATATCATTGATCACCCAACTTCTAGACAGAGACTCCATAACACTAGCATCTGGAGAAGAGAGGGAAAAGTCAAGAGGTAAAGTTTCTTGCAACCCCTCAAGAGAAGTAGTGACCAGATGCCTGCTATCACGTTGGTTCATAATATCACACTTCCCCAGGTTGCCTACAGGAGCCACTATCATTAGACTGACCCTCTCTACAGCAAACCCATTTTATCTGATGTGAAGAAAAACTCATGATAAATCAAACACACCTTCAAGAACAGAACAGATACCAGCTCAGGTCAGGCACCCTAAACAAGGTAGCCCAGAGATCTTAAATCTTGCTTCTGAATAATATTAAAGAGGGGCAGGCAGGGAGGCTGACGCTGGAAGAAATTTCTGGGCATCTTTCTCAGCAGCAAAATTGGGAACAATTGCAAAAGAGAGTGGGGGAAGGGTTTATGCTTTTGTTATCTTTTTTTTTCTTTCTCTTTTCAAGGGGTCAAAAGCCAACAATCTGACACTTATAAAAGTGTCAGGCCAAAGGAGGAAGGCTCCTTGGCAGATCAGCAAGCTCACCCAGCATGTATCAGAAACCGAGATTCAACACCACGTTTTCTTTCTCTTCCCTCCAACAGCCTCTGTTGCTCGTGGCAGATTTAATGGTGTGATTTACAGCACTGAGAGACCTTTGTCAGGGCCAGTAAAATGACAAACAATAAATATATGGAGCACTATGTTAACAGCCTGCCACACAATACCTTGTCAGTTACAGCTTGATAGTGATACATTTTAATTTTGTCTTTCATAAAAATCTTGGCATGTATGCCTCATTTGAACACAGGCTTCCAAGTCAAGTGTGTCATCCAAGCATGCAGTTTATCACCCTCTATATTTTCTGTCCTTTTCATTTAATGTCATTCCTATGGCAACAGACATCGCCCTGGAAATCATTTTCAAAACAGCTTATTTGTTGAAAAGGATGGGGTGAGGCTAAAATATGTGTTTGGCTGGGAAGAATGTCAGAGTGTGAATATGGCTTAGCTACATTAATCATATTCTTTGAGGACTTTGTGTAATCAGATACTTGAAGGAGGCGTATTGTAGGCTAGGATTTGACATCCCTGCCCCACCCCCAGCTTTTTATGGTTTTGCATTTCATAAGGATAAAAATAAGTGGCGCAAACTTGTAGCACTCTTCATATAAAGGCTATACCTTGATTTCTCCTATACTCTGTATATCCATGAGGTAGGGTGGCAACATAATTCTTGTATTAATATTGAGTAACTGTTAATTATGTTGACAAACCACTTTGGTCATAATGTATTCAACACATCTTTATTGAGCATCTACTTTGTGATATGTTTGGTTAGCACCGAAATCCTACTGGAGAAGACAGATATTTTCCAAGTAGGGGTCTCAAACTCGTGGCCTGTGGGCTGTTTGCGGTCCTCCGTACAACATTTTGTGGTCCTGCCCTAGAGGAATCTTTTTTTGTTTGTTTGTTTTGTTTTGTTTTGTTTTAGTTATTTGGGTCATACCCCCCAATTTTCAAGGCTTACTACTGACTTTGCACTCAAGGTCACCCCGACTTTGCCTCCTGCAGCCCCCAGGTAAATTGAGTTTGAGACCCCTGGAAGCTGTTCTAGAGGAACAGGATCTGTTCCTTTAAATGAATAACTTTTGGAGAAGATGATTTTTTTGAAGGTTCAATAAAAATTATAAGAAGCAAGACCAGAGAGATAGCATGGAGGTAAGGCATTTGCCATGCATACAGAAGAATGGTGATTTGAATCTCGGCATCCCATATGTTCCCCGAGCTTGCCGGTGGCTATTTCTGAGGGTAGAGCCAGGAGTAGCACCTGAGTGCTGCTGGGTATGATCCCAAAACAAAACAATAAAAAGTTGTAAGAAGCATCTGAGGAGGGGTGGATGGTTGAAGAGGGCAGAAGACTGAGCAGAGCAAAGACAGATGCCAGGAAGTTCTGGGAATGGCCCCACAATCTTACCCCTCTTCCCAGGAGTTGAGCTTAGATTAAGCTTTTAAATTCAGAAATGAGTCTTCATTGCCTACACCTGCCTTGTAATGGTTAGCAATCACCTTCACAGTCTTCTAACCTAACTTCCTATTCTTGCTCATTAGAGCCACTTGGGAGAACAGTGCAGACTCACAGCAGCTGAGTCCCCAGACAATACGGAGGGGTCTCAAACTCACTTCCTGCGGGCCGCAAATGGCCCTCCATACAACATTTTGTGGCCCTGCCCTAGAGGAATCTTTTTTTGTTTTGTTTTGTTTTAGTTGTTTGGGTCACACCCCCCAGTGTTCAAGGCTTACTACGGACTTTGCACTCAAGGAGCACCCCGACTTTGCCTCCTGCGGCCCCCAGGTAAATTGAGTTTGAGACCCCTAGGCCCGCGCATGCAGCTTATGGTATATGCAGAAATCTATACATTGCTTCAGGTTAGTAGTAGTGCTGTGGCTAAAATAAGAGTAGGCACTAGATTGTCAATGGAAGATGACACAATGCTTCTCTGAATATGAAGTGTCTGAACTGAGAATCAAGGAGTCCCACAAATGAAAGGCAGCAGTTTAGAGGTCTGAGCTACCACCACCTTCCTAAGAGATGACACAGAAAATGTAAATAACCCATGAGTGTGTTTTAAGAAGTGATAAGTTTTGATACATTATGAGCAAAAAGTCCAGGAAGATGAGGATGGGCCAGTCCAACAGAACACCAAACAGGTACAGGTCCTGAGAAAGAGCAGCCATGAGAAAGGCCTGAATTTTTTTCCTCATGTCAAAAGAAAACTAGTATCAGAGAATCCAGTCTAGAAAACAAATCACCATCCCACATTCAGTTCCCCTAAGCACTAGGCTATGTAGCCTGTGTACACTCAGGGCATGTGATCTCTTTCTTCATGGGGTCATGTCTAGCTTGGTGAAATGATTCCCAAAGGAGAGAGTCATTCAAAAAAATGACAGCCTACATATGGACCAGATCTTTGAGTCATTTCTCAAATGATCAACCTATAGCTTTAAAATAAATATGAAGCCTTTTACTATGGATTACCCTATATATAGTATTTAAAGTATTCATTTCCCTCAAAGCAGATTCTCCCACAGGGATAATATGATAGAGAACTATGTAAAAGGCAAAGATTTTTGGTGCTTTGTTTGCTTGTTTATTTGTGAGTTAGATCCAATGGTTCTCAGGAATTATCCTGGCTCTGTGCTCAGGTATTAATCTTGGTGAGGCACAGGGCATTCTATGTGATGGTGAGAATTGAACCTGGGTCAGCTGCATACAACACAGTGCCTACCCCCTATACTATTCCCCTAACCCTTAGAGAGCTATGTAGACTCCTGCTGCTCAATAAATACATGGATCATGTACTTATGTATTACTAGAAATGCAGAACCATGTCCTAGCCCAGAATCTACTCAATCAGAATCTGCATTTTAACTAGACCCCTGGGGGATTCGCATACACATTAAAGTTTGATACCTCTGCTGTAGAACATTGTTTCTACAAGAAAATGCGTCTAGAAGTTCAATAACTTACCTATTAACAAACACTTGGTGCATAGAACTACATGCATAATCTGGCTTCTGGCTCTCTGGAAAAAGTGTTGAACTTTATGATATAATTAAAAGAGAAAAAACATGTAACAATGCTTTCTACAATCAAAACCATGTTCCTGGATACCAGGAAGCTATTTAGGATTCCAATATAATTCAAAAGAGCTGAATGCAAAGGAATTTGGAGCAAGAAAAGAACTGTAGCTCTGGTGGGTGATATAATAGTAAAAGAGTGATCAGCAATAAGCAACATACATAGATCTCCAGATATTATTTACTGGAGTAGATTCTTTCAGAGTAGTAGACATTTGATTTTTTTATACTTTCATAAAAGCAATCAGAATACAGTTAGAGTGACCAAAATCAACTTTTTCAGAATTCTGAAATGTATCAAAGTTTACAGCAATATAAGAAGTACTTATTTAAGAAACAATATTATATAAGGATTTTGTGCTCATTGGATTTTATAAATAAAATAGTTTCATACTATCTTTGTATCTTTGAAAACTTTATTGATTTTCTCCTTTGTTTTGGGACCATACTAGCAGAAGTTACTCCGAATTTAATGCTTAAAGTTCTTTCTCAGCAGTTTCCTGGGTACCTTGGGCATGCAAAGCAAGCTCTCCTGCCCTTTGAACTATCTCTCCAACTTCTGGAGAATAGCATGCATTTCTTCCCTCTTTCCCCCAGTTTATGGACTACAGATTTCTTATACTGTGAGTTCTTTAGTGAATCTAAATCCTGAAAAATGTAAGTTGGGAATCCCTAAATGAGATTTAAGTGTAAGTTAAGATCTGAGAAAAATGGAATTCTAAGACTACAGAAAGGAGGGAACATAAAATATATGTCCTTCAGAAATTGAGGAGAAAGAGAAATATAAAATGAAACAGGGAAACCAAGGTGACTCTGGTACATTGAAATGAGAGAACTAAATATCCAAACTACAGGGTCAGGGTCAGCAACAATGAAATATGAAATCCAAACTTTAAGAATCAAAATTAAAAATGTACCTGTTATGATGGCAGGCTAGGCAGGGATGGTGCTTGGTATAGATCTGGAACCATTGGTAGATGGAGATTGACAATGGTGGTGGATTGGTGCTGAAATACTATATGTCTAAAACCCAATTATTAATAACAGTGAATCACAATGGTTTAAATAAAAACAAATTTAAAGAGTTCTACACAAGTCTAGGTACCTGGTTATTTTTCTGCAATTTATTTAGTAAATGAATTAGTTTGGTAGTAAACTGGTGAGACTTTGAATCTGATGCCTGAATAGAGCAAACAAAGAATATCTTAAACAAGTTATATTAAGAATCTTAAAAAAAGACTAACAAAATATCATTACAAAAACTTCAACATCAGCAGGCATGGATCCTCTGTAGGTTTTCAGGGAAAGTCTATCCTTCGCCTTTTCCCATCTTCTAGGGATGGGTGGCTAGAATTAGATATTTTTGGGCTTGCAGAGACGTTTTTCCAGTCTCTGTATCCATCTTCACCCAGTGTTTTTCTTCCTTTCATCTGTCCTCTCTTATTATCTATTTTGATTTGGTTTTGAGGTGGTACTCAGAGCTTACCACTGGCTCTGTGCTCTGCATGGGATATGAGGACCCTATAGAGTGCTAAAACTTCAACCCATGGTAGGAACATGCAAGGCAAGTAAGTACCTTATATGCCTGGCTATCGTTTAGGCCTTTAGCCTCTCTTTTTACAAGAGCACAATTATGTAGGATGCCATATTGGACTCATCATATCGGGCAATCTAATTCTTTACTAATTCCATCTTTTCCAAGTAAGACTACTCCAAAAGATATTGGAGGTTAAGATTTTTTTTTTTTTTTTGGTTTTTGGTTCGCACTCGGCAGTGCTCAGGGGTTACTCCTGGCTCCATGCTCAGAAATTGCTCCTGGAAGGCACGGGGGACCATATGGGGCACCGGGATTTGAACCGATGACCTTTTGCATGAAAGGCAAACACCTTACCTCCATGCTATCTCCCGGGCCCAGAGGTTAAGATTTGAGCATATTTTTTTAAAAAAAAATAATCATTTAACCCACTATCAATATATTTTCAATTAAAAAGTCAAGGCCCAGTAAGGTTGAGCTCACTATTACCTAGTTGAAGTAGAAAAATAAAAGGAGGGCTGGAAAAACACAAGTTGCAAACACAAAGTTCTCACCTTTGTTACAAGACAAAGAGGAAAAGAGAAATGAAATAGCCTTGCTTCTCCTTTTCTCTGATTCTTCAAGCCTCTCTATGTGCCTCATACTGATTATAGCACCTAATTCAAAAAACCTAGAAAATGTACCTTGCAAAAGCCAATAGTTCTTTCCCTCAGATCTAAGACTAGACAATGTCCATTAACTATCAATCAGCATTTGTCAAGTCTAGTAGAAATAGTCATCTCACAGGGCCAGTAGGATAATACACATGGTAAGGCATTTGTGACTGACCTGGTTTGATCCCAACCAACATATATTATTTCCTAAGCCCACCAGCAGAAATCCACAAATGCAGAGTCAGGAGTAAGACTGAGCACTGTTATGAAAACGAGAAAGAAATAGCTATCTCGGGACCGAGCGGTGGCGCTGGAGGTAAGATGCCTGCGCTAACCTAGGACGATCCCCTGGTTTCCCATATGGTCCCCAGTGCCTGCAAGGAGCGACTTCTGAGCAAATAGCCAGGAGTAACCCCTGAGCGTCACCGGGTGTGGCCCAAAAGCCAAAAAAAAAAAAAAGAAAGAAAAAAGAAATAGCTATAGCTATCTCACGTGAAATAAAAGATTGAGAGAATTTGGAAATGATGATCAAGAAACATTCAACAACAACAACAAAAACACCATGTCCCTAGAAATGTTGTTCCAGTTAATAAAAGAGTTCTTCATTGATTAGTAATCAATCAGGGTCTCAAACTCAATTTACCTGGGGGCCGCAGGAGGTAAAGTCAGGGTGATCCTTGAATGCAAAGTCAGTAGTAAACCTTGAACATTGGGGGGTGTGACCCAAACAACTAAAACAAAACAAAACAAAACAAAAGGAGATTCCTCTAGGGCAGGGCCACAAACTGTTTTATGGAGGGCCATTCGTGGCCCTCGGGCTGCAAGTTTGAGACCCCTGAACCTTAAAATTATAATAATTATTTATAAAAGAGATATAGAGTGATAGAAAAAAAGCAATAGACTAAAGTTAAAGTGGAAATTCAGAGAATGCCTCCTTGAGGAAGTAAAGTCATTATTTAGTAAAATTATTACTGCTAGGTCAAGAGGTAATGGAGGCAGGTAGTTTTGATTGATCCAATGTTCTTCATTTATTGAACTTGACCTCTTTTATTTTGTAGGCTTTTAGAGGGAATGTCAACCACACATCCCAACCAATGAATAGAGTGGGAAGTCACATGGCAAAATCCAAGCTGGTCAGACTCTTTTATTCTAGAAGTTGAAATTAAATCAAAGACACATGAACAGGTGAAAATAGATGTTAACTCTGATAGCTATGGCAGTTCTTTTATGGCAGCTGATTACAACAGATTATATTTTCCAAATTTTGCTACAGTACATCTCCTATCTTACCTCTTTTATGATGTAATTTTGGCTTTATCCTCTTTGCTGTAGAATCTATGCCCCCACCCATGATTCTGCATGGTTTTCTTACTATAATGGGTCATGTCTAAAGCTATGTCTCCAAAGGCAATAAAATAGCTACTAGCTTCTCATGGATACTTGGAACCCAACTGCCATGAAATCTATTCTTTATCTTCTCTCACTCTCTATGTTCCTGGTTCATTGCAAAGAAGCGAGTAGCAAAGTTCCAATGTAAAGAAGGTCACATAGTTCACAGTTGACAGACAGCAGTGTTTGTGTGAGCATCACATTGAAGGTGGATCCTCTAGTTTTCATCAGAGCCACTCTAGTTCATATCACGTGGAGCAGAGATTTCATGTAGTATAGAATTTGGGGATCAGTTAATTATCCAGAAATGAATACTAGAGCAACATTATTGATTCTTCTTTGTCACCTATCTGGATAGAAAATCTTGTTCAAAATTTTGGTTCATGTATTCATACCTAAATGAACCAATAGCTGTTACTTTTACCTATTATCAAAGATCCCTGACTCATAGTTCTGCAAAAGATAGAAAAAGAAACATTTGACTGGAGGAAAAACAGAACTAATGCTTATTAGTTAACAGCTTGGCTCTCTAAGGGAATTAAAAGATTCGGTGAACAAGTTAGGGCTCAAGGTAAGGCTAGGAATGGAGAGAGCATTAGCATTAGATAGAGACCAGTCTAAACTCCTATTCCCTGCAGAGCCATATAGGAGTTAAGCATTAATTTGAAGCAACTTCCCCAGCCACTCCCACCTTCCACTAGTCACAGACATATTTTAGAGGAAAATAAAATTGTCATTTTCCAGGGGCCACTATTAATGATGTCCTAACTGACCCTTAAGCTTGCCCTGCTGATAGATATGCTGTAAGATCCAGGTGAGGATTTGCAACTTAGAGGCTGGAAAGTTGTAAGAGGCCAAGAATGCAGCACCAGAGGGAGTACATAGCCAACAGAAAATACTCCAGAAGATTATGGAGTCATGAACTCACTTTACAAAGAGTGTGTGTGTGTGTGTGTGTGTGTGTGAGAGAGAGAGAGAGAAAGAGAGAGAGAGAGAGAGAGAGACAGAAGCAGAGACAGAGACAGAGAGACAGAGAGAGAGACAGAGAGAGAGACAGAGAGAGACAGAGAGAGAACTGAACATGGAAGTGTTCCTTCATTAATGCTTAGAAAAAACAACAGGAACTTCAGAGCCCCCTAGAGGTGGGGCAGAATTGAATCTTCCCACAGGGACTTGGGCAAAACAGGGCATTTCTAAAAATATTCTTTAGGATTCATTTGCTCATTTCTTTTTATTTGGGAGGGTCACACCCAGCAGTGCTCAGGGGTTACTCCTGGTTCCATGCTCAGAAATTGCTCCTGGCAGACACGGGGGACCATATGGGGCACCGGAATTCGAACCGATGACCTTTTGCATGAAAGGCAAACGCCTTACCTCCATGCTATCTCCCGGGCCCCACCATTTGCTCATTTCTAAAATGAATGATAACACCCAACTCTTACAAGATTTGGTGAAGACAACTCGAATTGGACGGTTCTTAATGAATATCAAATGAAATCAAATAATCATGAATATTAGTATATTATCTAGCGTAAGTATAGTAATAGCTAAACTTACATAGTCAGAGACAGAAAAAAATAAGGGAAAAGAAAATGGGAATAGGGAGAAACATTTGCAATTGGCAAAAAAAAAAGAATAAAGACAATAAATTTTCATGCTGGATATTTTGTAAATCTCTACATAGGAAAGGATTCCATACACAAAAACTACTTCTGATAGCATGGCCCCTGCAGGAGCTGTCTGTAATGTGCAGTGAGTTTGAAAAGGAACCAGGAATCACATACAAAGTTAAAAACACCTGTAATTCCCATGAAGCTAGTGTGCAAAATACTCAATGCTCAAGGCTCCTGTTGCAAATGCAAAAAGACAGCCAAACCACTCCCAGATGAATCCTCTTCAATCCCTCTAATACTCAAATAGAGAATTCACTGGTGGAATTCTTGATTACACTGGGAATAGCATCCCAACTTAGTTCAGCTGTTCTTGGACTGTTCTTGGGTGGGGATTGTGGTGGGCTATAAACTACAAGACTTTGGCAGTGAATGAAGTACTGCCAAGGGAAGTTGACAGAAAAACCCACCTAAGACATCAACATTGAGTTTCCATTCCTGACCAGCACCTGATCGAAACAAGTCACTTTCAAAACCCATCATCACCCAAAAATGTGGTGACAAGCACCAGAAGCAAGGAATTATAGTGGCTTTCCAGAGTCATCCAAAGTGTGGCCTCCGATTGTTGGCATATCTGTTTGTAGAAGAAGTTTCTAGATCAGAAGGGAAAAAAATGGATCAAAGGGATACAGATCACTATTGAGATAACCCAGAACAAGGATAAATCTGGAGATGCCAGGTTTTCGGTTTCTTGCCATGTCCTTATTCTTGGTGGCCTTGTTGAAAATTCCACCCTTCTCACCCTCCAGGCCTCCCATTCCCACATCAGGGTGGGGCAGGTTTTTGCAAAGAAAATAGAGGCTGCAATGTTTGGCATATTAATTCAGAGCATATGGTCCAAAATATTGTTTGCTATGGCTTGTGGGCTTATGATATTTAATTTAAAATAGATTTTCCTAAATAAAAGAGACTTTATACAGATGGTCATTAAGAGCAAAACCTTTTTGCTGTTCGGCATTGTTAAAATGTACTGGTTTTAAGGCATTTTATAACACCTTGGGCCTCTAGCAATATGGTAGTATTTGGGGAGAATTGGGACTTGGCTGCTTGATGTTTGATCCTGCTGTAATTGTCATAAGCCCTTTCCTGTGGTCCATTTTTGTCTCCATAAGCTTCATTTTCTTCCACAGAATAAAAAACTTCCTTCTTTAAACTCTAAGTTTTTATTCAGCTCCAAGAATGTACAACTTTGGGACACGCGCATGCACACATAGACACACACACACATACACACACACACACACACACACACACACACACACATAGACACACGATGGCAGCAAATGCTTTCTGATGTCATTCCTTGTTAAACACCAACATATTGTTTCCACAGCAAACATCTAGTGAGCACAGACCAGGTGTTTCCCCATTTTCCATGTCTCCTCCCGTGGTTGGACTACTTTGGCATTTTCCATTTTCTTCTTCTAGTTTTTGAAGAGATGGGTGCCGATGAGGACTGCTGCCAGATAGGGATCCTGGTAACATGGAGAACAGGAAGTTAAGCAGGGTGCTGTAAGTTTTCTCAGTGATGGGCATTAGACCATTAGATAGCGTGTATATCAAATTAAACAATGTTAGATTCAGTTTCATGAGAGCTGTTCCATGAGTTATGTCTATTCAATTTTTTTCCAGACAGTTCATTTTAAGACTCAAAAGATGGTAGGATCCCCTGCTAAGCTGCCTAACCATGAAAAACACAAGGAAAATGACAAGAAGATTCTATGACGTTAACTTACAGGCTCCTGCTCAGAGGGAGAAACTTCTGAACAGCCTCTGCCTCCATCTTCTTGAAACCTGTCATAGATTTGTTGCTGGAACATGATCAGGAGAAAGTGCATACCACAGGGTCAAATCTGTTGAGTTTGTTTTTATGATGCAATGTCATCCGCTAAAGACTCGTGTTGAAAAAGCTGATACTTGAGAAATGGTTTTGTATTCGTTGAGGAAAGAAAAGAAAGCTGATAGCAGTTTCTAGACTCTCGGTAATCCTTTCTTATGAGTGGCCCAAGAGAAACAGCCCACTTCCTGATGCAGGCTCAGAGAAACATGGTGGCACAAAAACAATTGTTCCCCACGCAGGCAAGGCTCATCTGTAATTAGGAATGCACCAACCGTGGCCTGGTTTGTTTTTCTAGTTCAGTAACCTTTAACAACACTTGTAATCAGTTGGGCTTTAAAAGTGGGGGTAAAGACGATGGGAAAGAGTTGCATTACACTCAGCACAGCACAGCGCTTCTGCAGAAATGTGTGGAGATGGACACACCTTTCTTTTTTTGGGGGGGGGCGGGGTCACACCCGGCAGTGCTCAGGGGTTACTCCTGGCTCCATGCTCAGAAATTGCTCCTGGCAGGCACGGGGGACCATATGGGGCACCGGGATTCGAACCGATGACATTTTGCATGAAAGGCAAATGCCTTACCTCCATGCTATCTCCCGGGCCCCTGGACACACCTTTCTGCCCTGGTGGCTTCTGTGTCTTTGTTTGGCGGGATATAAACAAAGCTTAGGTGAACTCTCAGAGAGCTCCTGCAATCCCAGAGGGTAACTTTAGAGGGGACGCTGTCCCCTTTGTCCAGGCTAGGAGGAACTGCTTCGGAGGGAAGCTACCAGCCTTGCATTTGGGCATCTTGGGGATACAGTGATCTTTAGGTAGACCTGGATATTGGTTGCTTAAATAAGCACTAACTTGTTCTGACTTAAAGAGTTAGGCAGAAGTAGGCAAAAGGCAGAATAAACAGGAAAATAAATGAAGAAGACCGTACCTCTGTTGAAGCAGACACATCCCCTGCTAGGATCTTTGTGAATTAACTCCAGAAGATTTTTCAGAGTGGTTATCCATCCATTAGCACATGCTGTGTGAACAGTGGAGTAAATATTGATCTGGAAATTTGCTATCTCAGTGGCCATCTTTGAATGAACTCCTAAGATTGACCCCTCTTAGCTGGATTCTAAAAGGAACAAATAAAGTGGGAGGGGGGGCTGACACTTCTTTCTTGTTTTGATGAATTTTTATTTGTTTATAAGAAGCTCTATATGTTCAATGTAGACAAACTAGTAATGTACATAGAGCATAAAAACAGGCATTAAAAACCTGTTAACTACTCTTTTTTTCCTTCTTTTTTGGCCCACACCCAGCATTGATCAAAAACAACTTCTAACTCTTCACCAGTGAATTGTTCCTGGTGGTGTCCAGGGGGGGCATATGGGATGTTGGGATTGACCCGGGTTCGACACATGTAAGGCAAGGCCCTACCTCCTGTACCATTGCTCTGGCCCCCAAAAAACTATACTTTGAAAATTAAAATCAGGGCATAGTGTATATACTATTTGTGATCTATTTTTGAGTATTGTGGCCATTATTGAGAACTGACCAGTGTGCATCTTTATCATTTTGTACAAATGATAAAGAAAAAGGGAAAAGGGTACAACCAGTGGTGCGCTCAGGGGCTACTCCTGACTTGAAATTCAAGGGTCTTCTGCGGTGCTCAAATGGTCATATGCAGTGCCAAGAATTGAACTCACGGCTCCTGTATCATTTTTTATGGATGGTCTTATAGTCTATGTCATAGATATACAACAATTGATTTAATCACCCCTTGCTTTTAGACATTCAAATTGCTTCCAGCTTTTTTGTGTGTTGTAAATTGCTTTGGTGAACTACCTTCTTTTAAAATATTCTAATATAGTGCTTTGTTGTTGTTGTTGTTGTTGTTGTTATTGAAATTAAGTAACTTGGCAATTCTTTAGAAAATTTTCCAAGAACAAAATTCAAGGTTAGGAGCTGGCATAAGCTCAAATAAGGCAGTAGCCTTCTAAACATGTCTGAAAGGATGATGTGAATTGAGCCCCAATAGGTGTGACTGAAATAGTTAGTAAAATAGCAAATGTTCAAAGAAATGCTGTAAAAATACCAGACGTTTAACCAAATTGTACAGGGCCACCAATGAGCTGTTAGATGCCTGCCATCTCTAATTTCTAAGTATGCTATTCTAGGAGCCTCTGTTTTTAAAACACATAAATGCATGTGGCGTCTTCCTGGGTTATTTGGACCAAATACTGTAATTCTTTAAGCTTTGCAGGCTGTTTTCAAAATTAAAAAAAAATCTGGTTCAAATGGTGATATAGAACTTTAGGGGGAGATGTGGAAATGATAGTGGTAAGAGTAAAATGCTAGGACAGATCAGGTCTAAAATTGTCCTTAGTGAACTCAAAATATATGATTTGATAAAAATAATCTTCAGCTCTGCTTTTAAGGAGAATGATTATAACTACTAGGAGCAACAGCTAAGAAACTGAGCAGACTTCCTGGGTATGGAGGGCAAATACGTGGCATGGCTGCTCCACATCCTCTCCCAGGTCCACAGCAGAACACACAACAATCATCAGACACTACTCTTACCCTACATGTGACCCAGAATCCTCCTCCTCAGGGTCTGAGCAGATTGAAGAGGCCCATTTGTCTCTGGGATTATATCTTTTATGGGTGGCCTGATGTATTACACAGATAAGTATGTGTTGATTTGAAGAATGGGAGATTGGTATCGAAATCTCAAGCCAAGAGAAAAATATCCTGCTAGAAACTCTGAACTTCAAGCCTGGTGGAACCCAATTTTTTCTTGATAGAATTAGAGGTTATAATGCAAAAACTTCTCAAGTATTTCATTATAGCCTCTCCTTTAGGAGAAAGGCTCTGAATAAGATGCACATGATAGCCAATCTCAGGGAACAAGGATAGAATTGCAGGCATGTTTTGTAGCCACAGAAGGACATGAAGAAGGAAACAGGTGCAAGTAAAACAATGGCTACCTACTGCTCTAAACCAGAAGCACCAAGGAGCTCCTTCCATGGTATGGATCCCAGCAGACAAAACCTGGCTGTAGGAGAATATCTAGGTTGCTCTCACTTGGAGTATTCCATCAAGAGATCTGCAGGTAACTTTCTGCAGGTCCAATGTAAGTGGCCCACTCATTTACATAAATTTTCTAAATTTATGATCATTTAAAAATTTAAATAATCTCACATAAAATCTTGTTTTATAGTTCTCCTTTCAAAAAAAATAAAGAAAACGAAAAGTTTGGGCTAGAATCCACTAGTGCCTAATAGCAACTATAGGGCCATAGATTCCCTTTCATGGTGCTTCCCTCTGTTCTTTGCTGACTTATATTCCCATTGTTCCAACAAACCAACTGGTCCTTACAGAGTTTAAGACTTCTGTTCTGATTCTAGATTGTCACATACTTTTATTATTTTAAAATCTCTATTTCCTAACTGATGCAGTAAATAGTGGTGATAAATGTGATTTCTAAATATGTATTGCCTGGTCCAGGCTCTGAGGCGCATTCATGTTCTCCAGAAATCACTAGACTTAGATTTGGAGTTATTCCCACTGCTCAAAAGCAGTGATCTTAAAACATCTTTTTTGACTCAAGAAGTCTTAAACCAGAGAGGGCTGTCCACAGCGCCCACTTCCTGACTCATTACATTTTGGTGATTGGGGTCACACAACTACTTATAGTCAATACACTGTAAGGAGAAATAGCATGTGCCATGTCTAGACTGAAAATTAATCAACATATGTGACTTCCAAAACTCCCATTTTCCTTCTGTCAGGGTAACTAGCAACATTCATGATGGGGGTTTGATACAAAGTAGGAGGCTGGAACAAGCAAGGATGATAAACGTCTTCTGTCAGGCAACATGAGCAAGAATAAAATATCTTTATTCTTTTAAGTAATAGTTCCGCATTTTGGGGTTTGATTTTTGTAAAAGGCCAGATGGCAAATGCTGTAGACCTTGTGAATCTATCACCATCATATGTTCACCCTTTTAAACAATTCTTTAAAGAATTTATTCTCAGCTTGTGGGCACTACCAAACTAGGTTACAAATCACAAGGATTTCATTCGGATCTAATTTGCTGACCTACTTTGATCCACTTTGGGGGGATTGCTTGTTACTGATAAACTTGTCCTGACCGATACACATTCTTCCTATATTTTCTCAGGATTGGGTTAACTGGATGCTAGAACTTCCCCAAAAGAATTTTTTTCCTTAATCTGATATTTCTATCAAGATATTACTACGCCATGTTCTTCAACTTCAAGGGCTACTTTGAGAATAGCACAAAATAACCCATTAATCCATGCCCACTAAACTCTAAACTGCTATTATCCTTTTTATGAAAGTACAGTTCATCTTTTCCTGTAAAATGGTGATAAGCTATAGCTATAAATATAGATGCATAAAGATGCAAGTAGACAAATGTGAAAAATGAGACATAAAGATAAGTATGGTTATACTGTCTTTAAATAAACATGAAACCTACATTTTGGCTCATTATTTTTAAACATGATTTTAAATGTTATATTACTATGTTGAAGAAATCTTCAAATTTACACTAGTCATCTGTTTGTATAATCAATTATTCTTAAAAAAAATCAATTCTTTATTTCCATATTTCTTTTTTTCTTTTTAGTTTTTGAGTCATACAGGCAGTGCTCAAGACTTATTCCCTGCTCTGTTGTAGAGATCATTCCCGGCAGGTCTTGGGAGCTATAAGTGGTACAAGATATTGAACCCAGGTCACACACTATTGGTTCAGCCCCTAATTTTTATCTTTTGTTAGCAAATATTAATTTAGAGCTTCTTATATATTGGGACTCTGAAACACAGAGACAAGAAGCAGGTCAAAGTACTTTGGAATTTATGTTCATGAAATTTTCATTTTACCTTGAGATATATACAAAAATAACTGACACAACATCCTGATATGAGGAAATGGCAACAACTTGAGCTAAGAGAGTGCTGCATTATCTCATCATCTAACGGTATGATGCAATCAGAAGACATGTCATTCTTTGCCCTAAGCAAAAACCAAAATCGCTATCTACAAAAGACTGACTTTGACAAACATGGACTGGACAAAACCTATCAAGGACCAATGAGGAAGTTCCTAACCTAGACCTCGGCCTATGATTCGTGCAAAAACCAAGATCTCTATTTCCAGAGGTCTGACTTAGTCAACTTCGACTGAGCAGAACTTCTGGAACCATGCTGAAAGACTATACCCTAGGCTCTGTCCTAGGATATGAGCAAAAACCAAGACCACTAGTTACAGAAGACTGATTACATCAACAGTGAAGGAACAGAACTCCTAGAATAGAAAAGAAAAACTCTCCTAGCCTTCACCCTATGACCTACACAAATAAAAAGATCTCCAGCTACAGAGACGGGATGTCATCACCCACATCTGAGCGGAAAGTTTCCTGGCACCATAAAACGACCTTGGGGTGTGTAAATGAGTGAATATGGAGCCTGTAGTTATTCCCATGGCACTATGTTTCAAGGGCGGAGAAACCATGTATCTCTTAGGCCAAGGGAATTCCCGTTCTAATTTCCCTAATATTTAATGTGCCAAAGAAGGAAAAAGAGAAGGAGAAGAAGAAGGAGGAGGACAAGGAGAAGGAAGCAAAGGAGATGGAGAGAGAGGAGGAGAAGGGGAAGAAGAATAAGGAGGAGAAGGAAGAAGAAGAAG
>PVKC010002279.1:0-17428 GCA_004027635.1 Crocidura indochinensis
AAAAAAAAAAAAAAAAAAAAAAAAAAAAAAAAAAAAGAAATGGGGAGATAAGTCAGTCATCTATTAACTGAAAGAAGGGGACCATCGTTTGAGTTCCATGAATGTCCCTGAGAAGATATGAGCTCAGAGGGCTACCATCAATGAAGTTGACAAGAGAATAATACAAAGAAAAGAACATTTCCCAGGAGTTCCAACCAGCACAAATATTATAACATCTTCTAGACTTTAGCTGTCCTGTATATTTCAAGACTCAGCTGATGTTCCAGAGAGAGAGGGAGAAGGAGAGTAGAGAGAAAGAAGGAGAGAGGGATAGAAAGAGAGAGAGAGAGAGAGAGAGAGAGAGCCAAGTATCTCTTTTGTGCTCGCTTTTTTAAGTTTTGTTTGCTACTGCATAGAGTCACACCACCATCCAGCACCTGTGAAATATGGGCTGATCTTCTCGAGAGCATATTGTGGTTGGCTGAGTGACACTATGTCTATGCTTAAACAGACAATAATTTACCAAGGAATAAAATATAGTTTGTGAGACATAACTCACAGAATATGGCCAATTTTTTAAAATATGGAACACTTCATGAATTTGCATGTCATCCTTGAGTGGGGGCTATGCTAATCTTCTCTGTATCATTCCAATTATAATATATCATTCCAATTTTAGTGCTGCCGAAGTGAGCACGTAATTTTTCTCAATTTATAAAATATTTCAGAATCCAAAATTGTTTCCATCAATTTCTTAAAAACTCAGCTGCAAGATATTCAACTTAGTTGTTATTTCTCACACTAGTTGCATAAAACTTAAACATTGAAAGAATAATAGGTCCAGACTGACAACACAGTGGAAAGGGCATTTGCCTTGCATGTGGCCAACCAGGTTCAATCTTTGAAATTCTATATGGTCCCCCGAATCTGCCAAGAATAATTTCTGAGGCAGTTCCACGAGTAACCCTGGAGCACCACCAAGTGTGGCTCAAAAATAAATGAAGAAACAACAAAACAAAAACAATAAAAGAGAATCCTTATTAACACCAAAGCCAATTGAAGGCTAATTGAAACAGAATTCTAAGTAGACAGCTAATTAATGAAAAATCAGGAAGAAAATCCAACTATTTTAAGTCTCAAGTCTTTCTGTACCTTGCTGCTATTCACAAATTTCACACACATACTCATAATACTTTCTTGTGGCCCTGGTACTATTCTGGGTGAAAATGAAAAAAACAGTGGGAAAATAGCCAGGTTTCTGTTCATATCTTCATGAGGAAGACAGAAAATCAATAAATTAGATCATTCCTAGTGGCCACAAATACTATGAAAGTAGTAACCTCAATAACATAATTATAAATCATTGAACAGGAATAGGTACTTTAAACTTGAGGTCAGCAAATTTCTTTCTAAGTTGATGGTATTCAAATGTTCACTGAGATGTACTTAGAACTCAGGAAGTCCCCCACAACACTACTGGTGGGAATGCATATACTAGTCCACAGAGTGTTGTCATTTTTGTGGATACTATCTGAATTGAACCTAAATGATTGGAGCCAGTAATGTACATATCTGAGAATAGTGTTTCAGGAAGAAGGAACACCCAAGACATTACCCTAGAGAATAATGATAAGACAAAGTCAGATGTGCCTGAAGCTTGAAATAAAGATGGGATGAAAGGGCTTAGAAAGAATTGCAGAATTCAGAGCTGAGGAGCCCTGTGAATCCTTAGAAAAATTTGGATTTTATTTTGCACATAGTCAGACTACTTTGGGGGACACTAAACAGAGTTAGAACAATCCAATATATGGTTTTAACAATGTATCTGGATGTAGGGTAGAGATTGAATACTGAGGGCAAAGGGGAATAGAGTGACCACTTAGAAGGCTAGTAGGAAATTTCAGATAGAGGTGATGGAAGGATTGGCTAAGAAAGCAGATGTGGTGCTGTAAATAAATGGAAATATTGGGAATAAGTAAAAATATTAAAAAGTGCTACTAACTCCTGAGAGGGCCAAGAAGAGCCCAGCAAAAACTTGTCCTAGAGGTTCCAGAAGAGCTTGGCCCTCCACTTCACTTAGCAGCCACAAGCTCTTTCTAACTAATGAACCACACCATAACAAGGAGAAAAAAAAATCACACTACAAGTGTGACAATGGGGAAATCTCACCGGCAAACACCATGAACAGAGAACGAAGGTGATAGTTGTGATAACTGAAAAAATCCCAACTATCTAATTAATCCCTCAGATAAGGAGTTTAGAATAGAAATATGGAGGATCCATGGAAATCAAAGAAAACATAGCTCTAGATGAACAGAACACAAAGATAGAGATTAGAGAACTCCAAACTGAAATAACAGATCTGAAAAACACAGCAGATGAACTGATAACCTCAATGGAAAACCTCTCCAACAGTATAACATCAGTAGAGGACAGAATCAGTGAGTTGAAAGATGAAATGCAGAACAACTCCATACAGCAGAAGAGATTGGAAAACAACCTTAAGTCAAATGATCAGACAATAGAAAAAAGTAATGAAGGAATGTGAACAGATGAATATAGAAGTCTTTGATAAATTCAACAGAAACAACATAAGAATCATTGGAGTCTCAGAGGCACAGGAAGAAGACTCCCAAGAAGAATCAACAGTCAAAGAAATGATCACAGATGAAATCCCAGAGCTTAAAACTGCATGCAATCAAATTCTGCATGCCTAAAGAGTACCAGCTAAAAGAGACCCAAAGAAAAATACCCCAAGACACATCCTAATCACAATGACAAATACCACAGAGAGATAGAATACTGAAAGTAGCATGATCAAAAAGAGAAATTATATTCAAAGGAGCATCCTTAAGATTTACAGCAGATATGCCACAAGAAACTCTCAAACCCAGAAGAAAGTGGTGGGATATTGTGGCAAAACTTAATGAAATGGATGCTTCACCTAGAACACTGCACCCAGCCTGACTCACATTCAGGTTTGAAGGAAGGATACATAGCTCCATGGATAAGCAACAACTCAGAAACTTTACAGATGCAAAACCAGCCTTAAAGGAAAAACAGAAAGGTCTACTTTAAGACAAGACAGATCAACAGACACACCAGACTTATTCACAAAGATGACATAAAATCCCATGAAATTATCTTCCTCAATATCAATGGACTAAATGTACCAATTAAGAGAGACAGAGTGGCTAAATAGATCAAAAAGATAAATTCAACCTTTTGCTGCCTACAAGAAACATACCTCAATAATCAGAACAAACAGACTCAAAATCAAAGGCTGGAGAAAAATTATCTTAGCAAAAAAATCCTTAAAAAAGCTGGGGTGGCCGTATTAATATCAGACGACACAAACTTCAGACTCAGAAAAGTTGTAAGGGAAAAGATGGGACACTTCGTACTAACCAAGTAATATGTGCAACAGGAAGAAATTAAACTACTAAACATTATGCACCCAATGAGAGACCAACAAAATATCTAAAAGAGGATATCAATAGTAGCACAATAATTATGGGAGACTTCAACATGCCCTGTCAACACTTGATAGTCAACCAGACTGAAATAAAGGAGCAGGAAATCTTAAACAGAGCAAGGAAAGCCTCTTCAACAAGTGGTGTTAGCATAACTGGTTAGACACTTACAAAAAAGCGAACTCAGACCCTCAGTTAACATCATGTACGAAGGTAATGTGCGAAGGTAAGGTAAAATCCAAATGTATTAAAGACCTTGATATCAGACCTGATACCATAAGGTATATAGAACAACATGCAAGTAAAACACTTCATGACATTGAGACCAAAGGCATTTTCAAGGAGGAAACTGCACTCTCCAAACAAGTGGAAGCAGAGATAAACAGATGGGAATATGTTAAGCTGCACCTCAAAGGAAATAGTGTCCAGGATATAGGAACCACCCACTGGGTGGGAGAAACTATTCACCTAATACCCATCAGATAAGGGGCTATTATCCAAAATATACAAAATACTGACAGAACTTTATGAGAAAAAAAAAAACATCTGATCCCATCAGAAAATGGGGAGAAGAAATGAACAGACATTTTGTCAAAGAAGAAATACAAATGGCCAAAAGGCACATGAAAAAGTGTTCTACATCACTAATCATCAGGGAGATGCAAATCAAAACAATGATGAAGTACCATCTCACACCACAGAGATTGGTGCACATCACAAAGAATGAGAACAAGCAGTGCTGGTGGGGATGTGGAGAGAAAGAAACTCTTATTCACTGTTGTTGGAAATGCCATCTAGTCCAACCTTTATGGAAAGTGATATGAAGATTCCTCCAAAAACTGGACATTGAGCTCCCACATGATCCAGCTATACTACTCCTAGGGATATACCCTAGGCCTAGGAACACAAAAATACAATACAAAAATCACTTCCTCACAGTTTTATTCATTTCAGTACTATTTACCATAGCAAGACTCTGGAAACAACCAAGATGTCCTTCCACAGATGAATGGCTAAAGAAACTGTGGTACACAATGGAATTTTATGCTGCCGTCAGGAGAAATGAAGTCATGAAATTTTCCTATATATGATGTACATGGAATCTATTATGCTGAGTAAAATAAGCCAGAGGGAGAGAGATAGACACAGAATAGTCCCACTTATCTATGAATTTTAAGAAAAATAAAAGACATTCTTGCAATAATTCTCAGAGACAAAAGAGAAGAGGGCTGGAAGGTTCAGCTCAAGACATAAAGCTCCTCACAAAGAGTGATGAGTGCACTTAGTGAAATAACTACTTTGAAAACTATCATAACAATATGAATGAATGTGGAAAGTTTGTCTAGGGTACAGCAGAGGTTTGGTGTGGAGGAGGGAGATTTGGGACATTGGTAATGGGAATGTTGTACTGGTGAATGGAGGTGTTCTTTACATGTCTGAAACCCATCTCCAATCATATTTGTAATCAAAGTGTTTAAATAAAAATATTAACAAAAAAAGTACAGAACTAAATATCCTGGCCAGAGTAAATAACAATAAAATAATGAGACCCAAACTTTAACAGTCAAAATTAAAATGAGTCTGTTATGCTGGCAGGTAAAGGTTGGTGGCATGGGATGTGTTCTGGGAACATTGGTGGAGGGAGGTTGACCCTGTTGGTGTGATTGGCTCTGAAACATTGCATGTCTGAAACCCAACTATGAAGAACCTTGTAAATCACAATGATTTCAATAAAAGATTGATTTTAAATTAAGAAAAGTGCTACTAACAGAATCTGCTGGTGAGATATGAGAATATGAAGAAAAGTTAGGAAAGCTTGCAGATGTAAGAACTAGGGGGATGATCTGTTTTTTTTTAAAAAGGCATTCTAGCTTTAGAGTAAAAGGTCACTTTTACTTTTTAGGTCACCTTTGAGATATATATTTCTTTCAACCTTCTATAATTTAGTCTAATGCTTGATTCCATTTGTCTGAATTAAACTCAATTTTCTATGTCATCCACTAGAAAGACACTCAAGTTCCAACTGAGATTTTTCTTTTTTTTTGGTTTTTAGGTCACACCCGGCAGTGCTCAGGGGTTACTCCTGGCTCCATGCTCAGAAATTGCTCCTGGCAGGCTCAGCGGATCATATGGAATGCTGGAATTTGAACCGATGACCTTCTGCATGAAAAGCAAGCACCTTATCTTCATGCTATTTCTCCGGCCACCCAAATGAGATTTTTCAAACAAGTTCTCTTAAATGATCAGAGGGATATAAATATACCTGAGATAACGTCCTGATTTATTTTTGAGTTGTCCCTATATTGTAGATGATTCCAGCTTCATCACTCAGCTAAAATTTATCTCCAACTCTGCAGTTTTCATTTTTGAAATGGGGACTTGATTCAGAAATCCTGGCCTTGAACTCTGACTCTGTCCATCTATCAGCTATTTATATTTTATTTGTATCAATCCCACATTTCTTACTGGAAAAAAAGGGAGGATAATCATGCCTATTCCTGGATTCTAGGGAATATAAATGGCATTAGAACATACTTAGTTTGGAAGTTGTAGTTGGCACATATAAAGCCCTTTAAAACTTCCATTTTCTATAGGAAAAAGAACAAAAAGAAAAGCACACTGTCATTTTTTAGTCCCCATTTCCTTGGGAGTTGGTTCAAAGGGAACACAGATGACTTACTTTTACCTTACTTTGACATTCTGGTTAATGTGATCCTGCAAAGCTCAGTGAACCACCTCTCATATCCATTAATGGAAGAGGAGGGTGGCTGCATTAGTAATTTACACAGTATGTGGAAAATATAAAAACAGCAACTCAATGTCCAAATGTGCCTCCTAAAAGCATTGCTAAGTAGTTCTCCACAACGGAGACCTAGGCAGATGGTGAACGCTCCCGTGGAACGCCACTGTGAAACATCTGGAGGCTTTGTAGAGTAATAGCATTTGAAAAATGCCTTTGGACAAAATCCTACCTTAAAAAAAACCAATGCCTGACCTTCACTAAAATCCCTTTCCACTTAGGCCATTCCTCTCCTGAGGTAAACATTAAAATAAAAAATTTTAAGATGTAATGGAGAAATTATCAATCCATTAAGGAAAACAAATCCATTCTAATTAACAGCTATTCATGGGGAGAAAAAAATAGCTTTCTGCTGCAGGGTTAGATAAATGCCAACCCATCGCCCCAGAAATTGCCCTAGCACCATGGGCCAGTTCAATTATTTTGTCCTTACTCAGCTAAGTAATTGATATTTGATTCTTTTGCCTGATGGGTATTGATGGGAAGGGAATGCTATCTTCCTGGTCTGGACTACATCACAAGCAGTCTATGAACTCTGTCAACTTGTCTGAGAAATCAGGGAACTTATAATATTCACATGCCAGTGTTCTTATCCCCACATTAATGTCTCCAGTACTAGATTCAGAACCTATAAGCAACTTTCTGCTTAGCAAAATAAAGAGGGGTGATACTCCCCATATTCTGTTAGCAGAAGTGACAATAAAGGTGCTGAGAAACCCACCATTTAAATGACTGATTGAAGGCTTATTTTTATTCTCTTTCTTTCCATGGAGAGCTCAACGATGATTCAACGCAGGATTCTTTTTTTTTGGGGGGGGGGGCACACCTGGTGATGCTCAGGGGTTTCTCCTGGCTATTCGCTCAGAAGTCGCTCCTGGCTTGGGGGACCATATGGGGAACCGGGGTATCGAACCGTGGTCCGTCCTAGGTTAGTGCAGGCACCTTATCTCCAGCGCCACCGCCCGGCCCCTCAATGCAGGATTTTTAAGTACTGTTACTTTATATTCAAAAAACATGAAAACATGAGGAAAAGTATCTTCTGGGATCCCTCTTCATTGCGAAGTGGAGGTAACTTATGAAAAGTCATTTGACAAGTTAGAGAGACAAGTTAGAGTGTCCAGGAATGTAGGATTTTAGCTGACATTCTCTCACCCCCAATGAAAAGGAAAACAATATGACAATGTGGGTAATTTTCACCACATAGACAAATCATTTTTTAACTATTCAAATGACATCTATTTAAAATTGTTTGACTTAAATAAAACCACCTTTATTTAGTGACATAAATAATCTATTTGGTAGGAAGGCATCTCTAGCAATAAAGCTCTAAAATGAAAACTAATATATAGAGAAATATGTGGGCCTTTTAGACATCTGCCTGAAATTGCTGAGTTTTATTTCATTGGCGACAATTTAGTAGGCAGAACTCTTAGATGGCACTTTTTTCACCAAGAGAATATAATACAATAGACTGGTCAATAGATATTTTTTGGGGGTGGGGCACATCCGGTGATAGTCAGAGATACCCCTTGCTATGTGCTCAGAAATTGCTCCTGGCTCTGGAGACCATATGGGATGCCTAGGAATTGAACAGGAGTTTGTCCTAGGTCAGTGCAAGCAAGACAAACACCCTCCCATCTGCACCACCGCTCTGACACCATCAACAGATACTTTTAGGATGAAAAAAAATTTTCATAATTTTTAGGGTAAAGGGAGATAAACTTTTGTCCAACCTAAGAATCACAATCTTGAGTGTCTTAGAGCAGAGGTTTTTAATGGTCATTAAGTGGAACAATGGTGATTCACAGAAATCTTCAGAAAAAAAATTTTTTTTTTTTTGGTTTTTGGACCACACCCGATGATGCTCAGGGGTTACTCCTGGCTATTCACTCAGAAGTCACTCCTGGTAGGCACGGGGGATATGGGGAACTGGGGAATCGAACCGCGGTCCATCCTAGGTTAGTGCAGGCACCTTACCTCCAGCGCCACCGCCCGGCCCCTTCAGAAAATTATTTTAAATTAATATTTGTATTTGCTTGTTGGTACGTGCATATATTCTCCAAAAACAATAGTTATTTCTGACTAGAAATCTTCAAAATATTTCTTCTTATTTTCATTAGCCTATGGGTGTAAATGTTTGAAATGTACTTTTTCTACATTACACAGTTCATAGGGACAGAAAAAAACAGGAAATCAAATTTTCTGGCTCTGCTTAGAGAGCTTGTCCTGGTGGTACAGGGAGGGGAGCCAGCATGTGGTGCTGGAATCCTACCCCAGTGTCCAGCACGCACTCAGTACCTTGAGTTATGACTCCAGCCCGACTTTCTTATGTTAGGTGAATATAAGATTAGTTTGACTGCTCCTCAGTCCCCTTTCCTATGTTGCTGTGGTACTGCTGAGGTTGGGATGCACTATGGAAAGCTGTGGTGCTCACACACCTTAGTTAGGTCCTCCCAGGAGTCTCACTTCAGGTTCTCTGATATACTCACATGTGCTTACTAGGGCCTCCTGACTCCCACATCTTTTAGCTGTACTTAAAGCTCATTCTACTACATTAACTGCCTCTCCAGGATGCACTTGGACCATCTCAGTTTAAACAAAAATTAACAGAAGTATTCAACTTGTTTTATACTTGAAATAAATACTTTGTCATTTTTGGCATTTCAATTGAAGTGCAATGGCTTACAAAAAGTAATACAAGTATTACTTTCTATGGATATAAATCCAATACCACACTTATCACCTAAGTACTTATTTTCGTCCACTGGTATCCCAAAGGCCCTGCTCACTACCACTTTCTGTGTACACTCGGTTAAGTAGACAAAATCTTCTGTTCCTATGTCTTTAGCTATTTGCTGTTCGATTACTATTTCTTTATAGCCTACACATGAGAAAAAGAGATGATTAAAGCCAAGCTTCTAAAATTCCATGAAATTGTACATCAATGGTAAGTTGATAAACATTTTCCTCAAACTATTTTTCTTTTTTGTGTATGAGTATATTTCTTTAAAATTAATAATGTGAATGTTATACTGGTGCATTTTAAAATTAAAGTGAAATAGATAAAGACTGCAACTACGTAAGTTAGATAGCATGAGGAAAGAATTAATTAAAATTTAAGGAAAAATCTAAAAAGACCTATAAAAGAGATACCAAAAAAAAAAGATAGAGATGCCAAAATAGTTTCCTATCTCTCAGAGTCTATCCAGTTCCAGGATGGAAGTGACCTTTTGAAAATAGGGTTGAGGAATAAGTAGAGATTTTTGACAAATCTGAAAGACCACAATCAGATCATGAGAATATCAGAAAATACTAGTGCTTATAGTCCCAAACTATAGCCACTGAGCGATAAAAAGAAATAGTTGATTATTTTTAGAAGGGGATAGAGTAGAGAAGAAAATAAAGATCATTATTCTTCAGGAAGAATATAAATTTTTGGGTATATTTAAATACATAAGAAACATTTACTTAATATTTACTATGTGAAATGCATTGTGTTTTGAGAAAGATATTGAAAGCAATTGTGCATAGGGCACTAAGATGAAAACCATTTTGTAACTAATGAAAACCATTTTCCTTAAAGTTCTATGTCAAGTGCAACAATAGACTGAGAACAGGAAGAAAATAGTTTTGGTTACTAATCTTTGTTTACATAATAGACAGTGACATTCCTTTATGTTTACTTCCTTGGGAACTGTATCTTGTGGCTTTTTGGTCTTATTCCTGGTTTTTCACTCAGGGATCACTACTTGTGGTACTCAAAGAATCAGTTATAGCACTGGGGATTGAACCAACTCATACAAGGCAAGAGATTTATCCTCTCTACTATTTTTTGGTACCACTTTATGTTTTTAAATTTTTTTTTGTTTTTGCTTTTGTTTTTAGACCACACCTGTTGATGCTTAGAAGTAAGTCCTGCCTCTGCCACAGGAAACACTCCTGACGGTGCTCAGGGGACCATATAGGATGCAGGATATTGAACCTTGGGTGGCTGTGTATAAGGCAAGTATCTTACCCTCTGTACTATCCATCCCTAAATACTTTGTTTATTTGTTTTCTTTTGTATTGGGGCCATATCTGTCAATACTCAGCTTACTCCTGACTGCACTCCTGGCTCTGAACTCCTGACAATTATGGAGGGAATCTATGTATGGGATGCCAGGGATAAAACCCAGTTCAGTCACAGTCAAGGCAAGCCCTTAGCTGTTGTACTCTCAAGTACCCACTTATGTATTCAACTACAAGTCATCAGGAAGAAATATAAGCATGAAATTTGATACTTCAAATTTCTAATAACATCCAAAATGGGATTATGTATTTACACAGTAAATATTTGCTGAGAAGTGAACTAATGAATTGGTGAGAAAAAATTTTTTTTCGCTGTTGGAAGTGCATTTATTGGCAGTAGGGCTGAATGTACAAAAAACTCTGGGCAGGATGGGGCATGGCAGACATAGGAGAGGGCTCATTTGATGTCTCTCTGAGGAAATTATGTGGGTATGATAATTTTCTCTAGTTAACTAAGACTTTAACCTATAAACCTGAAGTCATCGTGAATTAACCTTGCTATACATAGACATACTTTTAGTGCATCACTTCTTTGTGAACGCATTTCACTGTTCTAAATTTGACTTTTTCTGGTAAGTAGCATTATTTTACCATGTATAGCTATGCCTTTGCATTTTTTGAAATAAGAACTATTTGCCTCTCTCAAATGGTGTTTTATACATACATAGTGTTTCTTTCATCCTTCTTCTTCCCTGACACATTATTGAATATGAGCCTACTCTGAGACAAATACCCAGAGAAAGGAAATGGAATTGAGGGAGATCTAGGTGGTCACTATTTGAAAAAGCTCTTATTTTAATAACATGGGAAGGCATGGATGTATCTTTATTGGCAAGGAAGTGGAGGACTAACAAAAGCAAGAAAGGGAAGTAGGACTGGACTCTTCGACCAGACAGAAATAGTTAGGCCACATAGATGATATTGATTGTTTCAGACTTATCAATAAAGGAGAGTGGATAAGGGAAGTCTGCTAGAGGGACTGGGTTAAATCACAGTCTCAAAGGATAAGTATATATATATTATATTTGGATAAGTATATATTTTAATGGGAGAAGCAAAGCATTGAAATTAGACAGATATAAAATGTGAACTTTTTTAATTTTTAATTTTTATTGTGACCAAACTGAATTATGAATCTTTCACAGTAATATTTAAGGTACTTAGGGACAATGAATCAGGGCCATTCTCACTACCATTCCCAGCATCATTGCTCTTCCTTTACCCCTGTTCCCAGGATGCATCCCATATCTCCCTCATTTGCCTCCCCCACCCCACCCTGCATGCTAGTGTAACTGCTACCCTATGTGTATAGCTTATTGTAGATTGGGTATCTATTCTGTTGTCGTTGACTTTGGGTTTGGTGTTTGAGTCTGATTATTTTTTTTATTTCCACTCAATGTTCATATGGCTGTTCCTGATACCCTCCAACTTTTCTCCCCCTCAATTCAAGATGATTCAAGTTATGTGGTTCTGTTGGGAAAAAAGAAAAAAATAACAAACAACAACAAAAACCCAAAACTTGGAGGATTCTGTCTAGAGGTTATAAATATCAATTTAAAAAAATGTGGACTCTTTGACCAGACAGAAATAGTAAGGTATCTGGTAATACTGGGGAAACAAGAGTAGAGGAAAAGGAGAAACCAGAATCACAAGGATTTCAGATTCTTTACTAATTAGTTTGAATTTTGTTCTAGCACTGGAACTTAGAAGAGCCTTTCAACTAGGTAATGACACCATTGTGTGTGTTAAAGAGATTCTTTCTTCTCCATGTAATTGATGGCTGAGGCCAATGGAAACCTTTAGTGACAGATAATTAAGGATGTTTTGTTTTTCTAATAGGTAGTTCTTTTCTTCCAAAAATGTAAAAGATACTTTCTATATGCCAGGGTTCATTAATTTTCCGTTTCTTCAAAAGTAGCACAGGTTAACAAAATATTCCAATATGACTCGCTTTACTCAACCAAAGAGGCTCACGAAGATGACACAAGTAATTGAAGAAGTGTTGGTGGTTTGCATCACATCAGCCTTGCAAATACTTCTGTCCAAATACTCTTGAAGAAACAGTAGTGAGAATACTGAGTACAGGGCCTCAAAGCAACTCTTTGTATAGTCTTTGGCACCTTTGGGTTCCAACTTTTAATTTGCATACTGGATCTCATCTGGTCCATCTCCATATCTCAGACCCTCTGCTTGCTTCTCCAAATTTCCAGGTTAGATTACACTCCCCACTGACAGCTCTGGGCCTTTGTGGAATAAGAAACAGATTCCTATCCCTTCAAGAAACAGATTCCTCTCTCTGGCAGCCTCAATGCCTGACCTCTACAATTTTAGCAGGCCCATCATTAGAGCTCACATTGCTCACACTTTTATTTCCTGTCACTATATGAAGGCCAGCTGGGAAGGAAAAGAGTATCAGCAAGCCAAACTCTCAGGCACTCCCAATGGGATTAGCAATAAAGATTTACCCTAAGAACAGTAAGCACCATGTAGAAGCACACCAAGTGCAATTAGTGAAAATAATTGCATGGTAATCTCTACAGTACCAACCAACTCTGTAAACACTTGCATAATGACTTTTGTGACATCATGTTGAGGATAAACTCAAAGAAACAATGACAAAAATGATCAGAAAAGCTAAAAAAATGTATGAGAGGTAAAAATATCTCTAACATTTACAATCCTAAGTAGTAAAGATGAAGAATATGGTAAGTTATAGGTAGGGTAAGAAAGCACATGTCTGTACATTGTATTCCCCGCAGGGTGATCTTCTTTTCAGTCCAGGGGCAGCCAGAGTCTGTTTTCTGTAACACTGTCCCCACTACTCCCACACCTATAAAATACGGGGGTCTAGGGCCCAAGCATAACCAGCAATCTTTGGCCAGCCCCAGCCAAGTGACAATGAGAACACGGTAGGTTGCTTCTATGCCTCTTCCCCTTCAATTATTGGGCCAAGAAGGGGTACAGTGTTGTGGGGTTTATACTGGTTTATATTCAATACTTAGGGTAGTATTGAGCTGTGGATCCTTCTGTCTGGTTTCCCTGATGCATTCCTATACCCTGCAGAGAAAATCTCTATCCCCACATTTCGGGGAACTCTATGCTTGGCAAGCATAAAATAAGAATGCTCTCAGGGCAACTTCCCTATACCATGTCCCAAACCCCTGGGTTTGTACCCACTCCTTTCAATACTTCGACCTCAGTGGAGGAGATCTTATAGAGCATAACCAGAAACCTCAAACAATTTTCATAAGTAAAAGTTTAGGGAAGGGATCTCAGTGGTGACAGTTTGACCCCATTAAAACCCCATCCACAGTCTGGTAAGAGGGTGTTCATTCTTGCAGGATATTTCATAGTCACAGCAGAGTCACAGCTGCAGTCAGCAGGAACAGTAGGACTATTTGCCTTCTGTCCTGGTCTTGGGAGCTAAGTTAGCTGGATCTGTAGGGTAGCCTTCTTATACAAGCTGTGACTCCACCATGAAGATAAAGAAGGTTTCTGCTTTTTCTTCAATCCTGCAACTTAAACAGCTCGAGGGTGTCCCAGTGAATGTTCTTAGGACCTAGGCAGCTTTGTTGGAGACTGAGTTATCATTCTTTGATCCTGAAAATCCCCCAAATGTTGGGATTTAGAAGTGAAGGACGAGACCACACAGCTGGAGTAAAGCTGAACAAAATTTTAATCTGTCTGCCAACAGTTCCCAAACTGGCAGGGCAGGGTCTCCTCTAGAATAAGATGAACCTCAACTCTACTTTTGCTTTGTAATAAAGTTAGTTAAATGTCTTTTTCTACTGAAGTACCTAACCAAGCAGTTGGAAAGTTAGTTTAGGTCATAACATGAATAAAGCTGTTTTAGTTTCTTTGTGTCTCCTCAACATAAAGTCCCAGACCATTGCTAGTCATTCTTTGTCAATTCCAAATTTCCATTCTGGAAAACAGCAGAAAATACAAAATTATTAAAATCTTGATTTTAAGTTTTTTTTGTTTATTTGCTTTTTTGGGGGGTCATGCCTAAGTATGTAGGGGCTATTCTTGACTCAATACTCGGGAATTTCTGTTGTCATAATTATGGAACTCTGTGGGGCTAGGACAAAGTTTGTACTCCAAACCATTGAGCTCTATCACTGGTGTTCTTATTTCTGAAATGTTTATCATGATTCCCTTGATTGGAAGTTACTGCTGGCTCTATCTAGTGTACAGTTCTTTTTCTACATCTTCTAATCAAGCCCTAACGTTCAAATGTTCACTTTTCATAACCCTATTTAAAAACAAACCCAAATATAATCATAGCAATCTGACTCAAGTTTTGGCCTTGGTCAGATGATGCCTCAAATCAGTGTAGCCCAGCTAGAGCAATGCCAGTGCTATAACACCAAAGAGAAAAACCTAGGAGTCTGAAGATATTGCCAGGCACTGGCTTAACAAGCTCAGAGATGCTCTATACCAGGTCCCTTTTTATGTGTGGTGATACATTTCCTTCTTTAAGCTAGTCACTTCGGAGTTCTTCATTACTTGTAGTAGAAGCATTCTAATAGCACTGGTAATTTTCATCATTTCTTACCAGCTCAATGTGGAAGCAAATGTCCAAAATAGAACCCTAACATTACATAATCTTAGGCTGTAATATAATCAGTGCTGCTGGAGTAGTATAGGTAGCATTCAGAATGCAAGCAGTGGGGCCGGAGAGATAGCATGGAGGTGGGGCGTTTGCCTTGTATGCAGAAGGATGGTAGTTTGAATTCCGGCATCTCATATGGTTCCCTGTGCCTGCTAGGGGTGATTTCTGAGGGCAGAGCCAGGAGTAACCCCTGAGCACTTCTGGGTGTGACCCAAAAACAAGACAAAAAAAAATACAGAAAGCAAGTAGTGACCAAATGATTTAAGCCATGCTACTAAAAGGATTAAGAAGGTAGGGGCCAGAGCGATAGTGTAGCAGGCAGCCGATCTAGGATGGATATTGGTTCGATCCCTGGTGTCCCATATGGTCCCCCAAGCCAGGAGCAATTTCTGAGCCCATTGACAGGAGCGTCACAGGGTGTGACTCAAAAATAAAAATAAAAAAAGATCAAGAAGGCAACAAGGAAGATTCCAGCCTAGCTCCCTTTAAGACTATGTAGTGTGGAGTCAGGCCCCATATTTGGTTCTAGTTAAATCTCTTAGCTTTGGATTTTTTCACATGTAAAATTAATTGTTATGAGAACACAAAATAATGTATAATAATTTGTTTCCTATATTGCTATTGGCCTAAAAAAAGAAGACATTCCTGTATACATTTCAGCACTTAGAATAATAACTAGGTTATGGAATAAACCCAAATATAAAATGACAAATAAATGAATAATTAAATGTGGAATATATGTGTACACATATATACATAAATACATACATAAATGAATACGATATGTCCACAAGGAATGATGCAATCATACACTTCATTTTGACTTGAATATAATTGGAGAATATCATGTTAAGTGAAACCAGTCAGAAGAAGAAAGCAAATACTAAATAGACCCACAAATAAATATCTGTGGCATATAGATAAAATAATTTGACAAGTGAATAAAAGATAGCAAATGTGGGAGAACCCTTGCCCCAAACTACTAAAATAAAAAGGCCAGAAAAGGAGATAACTGGAAGGGGAAGTAACAAGAGGTGACCTAAAGGTAACTAAAGGACATGGGTCAGGGACATTGGTCACATTGGTAGGACATAGCAGAGGTCTTGAAATGTCTCGGAAAACATTAGAGTTAATACTACTATAAGCATGATATCCAAACTACAATAATTGTGCCTGATAAGGAGGTAAGTTGGGCCAATAGAAGGAATATGGGGATAACGATGAAGGGATTCTGACATTGGTGGTGTTATTACAGTGAGGACATTATATTTCTGAAACATTATTGATAGCTTTGTGAATTGTGGCACTTAAACATTTTTTTGTTTGTTTTTTTTTTGGGGGGCACACCCAGTGATGCTCAGGGGTTACTCCTGGCTATTCGCTCAGAAGTCACTCCTGGCAGGCACGGGTGACCATATGGGGAACCGGGGGATCGAACCGCAGTCCGTCCTAGGTTAGCTCAGGCAAGGCAGGCACCTTACCTCCAGCGTCACCGCCTGGCCCCGCACTTAAACATTTTAAAGATGAGAATCTAAGGTAGTATTAAAAAAGTAAAATGCCAGTTTTATTTTAACTAGAGAAATAACATTAGATTTTTTTCCTCCCTTAATCTTTGATGGTGACAAAGAATCAGTAGGTTATTTACCCTCCATCTGTCACTTGATACCGCACCTTAAGAAGAATGAAGAACAATGAGGAAGAACAAGTTCCATGAAGGAGACCCAGTTTGCAGTCTCAATTATCTGGTCATTAATTCCTGCTTGAGATTCATGTCCTGCTCATCTATATGCAAGTTCATGTAGGTCTGGAACAATTTGGGATTCATACCTATGATCCTATTTTCTTACTTTTCCAAAATTTATTGACACATAATTGGCATACTGATAGCAGTCAACATGCATAGGGTTAAATAATCAATATGTTGGTTTGCTATATGAATACTTCCACAAATAACATAGTTCTATTTTAATGTAGAACATTTCAGATCTATTCTCTTAGCAATTACTGAAATATAATATGGAATTATTAACTATAAACACCATGCTGTCCACTAGACTTCTAGAAAGTATTCATTTTATAACTAGAAGTCTGTTTCTCTTTGACCAACTTTTTTCTATTTCCCCTACACTTTAGCACCTAGTAGCCATAATTCTAGTCTGTTTTTTGAGACTGACTTTTTAAGATTGTGCAGGTAAATGATAATATATGGTATTTGTTTCTTCTCTATGCCTTATTTCACAAAGGATGCCCATACATCTGCCCCACATCATTTGGACCCAAAAATTTCTGATAAACATTTATTCTTACTTGACTAGATTATTGGGAATAGCACTGCAGTGAATACTGATAATTGGTTTCTAATCCTGCTTTCATATTTTAACTAAATATTTTTTTAATTTATTTTAACACCTTGATTACATACATAATTGTGTTTGGGTTTCAGTCATGTAAAGAACACCACCCATCACCAGTGCAACGTTCCCATCACCATTT
>PVKC010002279.1:17528-30641 GCA_004027635.1 Crocidura indochinensis
TAGGACAGTTCAAAATGTAGTAATTTCTCTATCTAAACTCATCACTATTTGTGGTGAGCTTCATGAGGTGAGCTGGAACTTCCAGCTCTCTTCTCTTTTGTGTCTGAAAATTATTATTATTGCAAGAATGTCTTTCATTTTTCTTAAAACCCATAGATGAGTGAGACCATTCTGCGTTTTTCTCTCTCTTTCTGACTTAGCTAAATATTTAAATGCGCAATTTTTGAGTTTCATGATAGTTAAACATTTGTGGAACTGCCATATGCTTTCCTTAGTGTACATTCCCACAGATTACTTAAGCTCTAAAGACCTATTTTTTTCTTTTTAATAACCACATTATTTAAGCACCATGGTTACAAAACCATTCATGATTGAGTCTCAGTTATACAATGTCCTTCACCATTCACCAGCACACATTTCCCACCAACAATGTCCCAGTTTCTCTCTTGATACCCCCAATCACCCATCTGACTCTAGGACAGATATTTTACTTCTTTCTCTTTCTTTCTTCTTTTTTTCCCTTTTTGACACTATGGTTTGCATTCTATTAATGAAGGGGTACTATGCATATCACTTTAATTTCTCTCAACATTCAATTCTTGTCCAGAGTGATTAGTTCCAACTATCATTGTCATAGTGGCACTTTCTTTGCCCTAATTGCATGCATCACTCTTTGTGGCAAACTTCCTGCTTTGGAATGGTCCTCCTGACCCTCATTTCTATTGTGAAGACCTTTTTTTTTTTTTAAAGAATATTGTCTCCTACAAATTTATTTCAAAATAGACCTTGTAAGAGTCCTTTTGATTAAGAGCAGCAGTACTTAGATATATTCATTTTGCATCCCTCCTACCACCTCACATAAACTACTTGTCAGTCCCTAGTTTGAAAGAGGGAGAATTAAGAAATCTGGAACATTCTTGCTTGGAATGATAATTGCTCATTAGAACCCCATTTAATTATAATTCTACAATTCATTATGTTCAGCACTTCATTTGAAGCATTGTAAAAATTTCTGACAGATTTAGTATATTATAAAACATTGAAATGAATCTGATTTAAGGCTTTATTATTTCTTGAGGCATTTTTTAACCCTCCAATTCTGAGAATCTAGAAAAGTAGGAATTCCCATCTTTTCTTCTACAAGGGGGATTGTTACTACAGATTTTTTTTGTTTTGTTATTTTAAAAAGCAACATATTTTGAGCCAGGAAGTATTTTAGAAAGTAAAAATAGCTGGGAAACTTGAAAAGGGCAAAATGAGCCCACATGTCTCTTTACAAATAGCTAAGAATTATACACAATTAATACTAAATCTTTTAGCATGGGTTTGGGGGGGGGGGTTAGAAAGCAGATTGAACATTTTCATTTGCCTCTCATTAATCTTGAAAGCCTACAAAAATGAAGTAATGAGGATAAAAGATTATTTAGCTCACGAAGAAAATGAAGGAAACAAAAGTAACACAATCCTGGAAGAAATACAAGGCCAAGTGACTTTGTAAAATTAAGAAAGCAGAATCCAAAACTGACCAAGTAGGAAGTGAAAAACAAGCTTATTGCCCTCAGAAATTGATAGTTTCTTGATATTGGAGTGATAACAGCATTATCATGCATTTGTCTCATAAAACTTGCAGATTCTTGCATCCTGCTTCAAATCTGCAGTCAGAACCACTTGAATGAGCCCTCATCAAGCTTAAGAAACCACCTTAAATACAATGATGTTGAAAAACACTTCCTTTAGCAAAGTTTATTAGACACAGCTTTCCTTCTTTGTCGAAAGGAAAATGAAAAATGAAATAAATGGAAAGTAAAAACAAATCTGGAGACTAAAAAGACTGTGCAGAACAAAATTAAACTAAGACAAAAGCTGGCATTAATTTCTCCAGATTAATTGGTGGGAGTGATAAGGATTATACACATGTAATCTTGTAAAGATAACTTCCTGAAATTTCATAATATTATAAACCAATCGGAAAAAAACCTTCAGAGAGGTAAGAAAAAATAGTTTATGCATAAGACAAGATGTAGTTTTTTTATCCTTTAAAATAAAGTTGTTTTGGGGTCGGTGAGGTGACACTAGAGGTAAGGTGTCTGCCTTGCAAGCACTAGCCAAGGAAGGACCTCGGTTTGATTTCCCCGGCATCCCATATGGTCCCCCAAGCCAGGGGCAATTTCTGAGCGCTTAGCCAGGAGTAACCCCTGAGCATCAAATGGGTGTAGCCTCAAAAATCAAAAAATAAAAATAAAATAAAATAAAGTTGTTTTTTTAGGAAACAAAAATGAACATAAATGGTAAGATTGGAGATGGGAATACTGTATATCTGAAAACCATTGTAACAAATATTTCAATAACAGTGTCTAAATAACATTAAAAAATACACATGCATATAAAATGTATTTTAAAGGAAATCACATTTTTAGAAAAATAAAAAAAAGTTTGTGAACAAAAAAATATGAAGAAAATAGAAACAACAGGATAAATCTGAGAAAAATTTAAAAGATCAATATCTAATATTAAGATAAAGACAAAGGGGTGGAAAGAGGGATTTCTCCATGAATGAAGCAGAAATTTCATCCTAGCAAGAAGAATGTATTTTCCATATTGAAAGCACACTTGGTGCACAGCAAATGAAAGGAAAGAGATTCAGATAAAGACATTTAAAAATATATTAAAATGGGCCTGGAGTGATAGCACAGTAGCGTTGACCTTGCAAGCAGCCGATTAAGGACCAAAGGTGGTTGATTCAAATCCCAGTATCCCATATGGTCCCCCGTGCCTGCCAGGAGCTATTTCTCAGCAGATAGCCAGGAGTATCCCCTGAGCACTGCCGGGTGTGGCCCAAAAACCAAATATATATATATATATAATATAATATATAATATATAATGCTATTTTGAAACAAACACTAAAAACAAACAAAACACCAATTCCATCACAGTATTTCTTACACTATGGTTACAAAATATTGTTTATTAGAGAGAAGAATAATGGAGGGATGGATAAATTCAGTAAAATGGGCCAATTGTGTGGTGGAGGATAAGTATTAGATTTTGAATGATGATCACAAATAATGCATATAGATGCCCAATTACCATGCCCAACACTTATGGAACAGTGTAAACCAGTGATACATCAGCTAAAATAATTTGAAAGATATTGTCAGATTTTTGAACATGAGAATTAAAAGGAGCTTTCCAAGTTTCCAGAAAAAAATTCTAGACTGAATATCAAGAAACAGAATGGCTTCAACCTTCTCAGGAATCAACACAGATTCCGTAGGACAAAAGCAATAGAAAAACTGTTTCCTACATAGAATATTTTATATCCTGAGGATTTACTGGCTGAGACAGTACAAAATAAGTAGCAGCAAATGTAGAAGAGAAAAATATTTAAAAACATGTTAAAGCTTCAGAGTTCTTAGGTTGAAAGATTAACTTAATAAAAAATGGAGAGAGACCAGAGTGATAGCACAGCAGGTATGGCTTTTTGCCTTGCACGGGTTCAATCCCTAGCATTTCATATGGTTCCTCCAAACTTCCAGGAGTAATAATTTCTGAGCAAAGTGTCAAGAGTAACCTCTGAGTGCTGCTGGAGATGACCCAAAACCCAATAAACAAACAAATAGAAATTTGAAAAATGGAGATTGGTTGCTGTCAGATAATCCTCTTCTGGTTCAGAGAGACTCTTAGGGGTGCCTAGACCAAGATAACAGCCATTTCATGCTTTCCTTCTTTTGTCATCTCTCCTTCATTCAGTACCCCTAAAAAATAAAACTCTTTTGCCTAGCATGTACGCCTATCTGCAAGAAAGCAAATAAATCATGCTGTCTTTTAGATATGAGGTAAGTTTCATCTTGCCTTAATTCTAAAACTATCTAGGTGAGATTTGGGGCAGAAACCTAAGTAAAGATGGTAAGGAGACCAGTCTTGAGATCTTGTCTTTGGGCAGGATTTGAAAAGAAAACTCTCTAAAAATGTACATTTCTGTCATTTTAAATGATATCAATGTGATCTAACTTATTTTAAGTATAAAAACAGGAATATTACTTATACCCATCAAGCATTATTGGGGAGAGGGGTTGGAGGACTAGTGCATACTAGGACTCTGAGTCCAAGGCATTTTTTCAGTTCCTCTGGCTCTGTGGGTGCTGAGGCAGGAACTGGAAAATTGTTTCCACAGAACTTTATAGGAGTGATCACATCAGGTTTGACCTGTCCAGTATTATGGAGAACCATTTGCACTTAGTTGATTTAGGGCTTCTAGAATTGCACAATACTGATTTTTTGTGACTTTTATGGAGTCTTCCAAGTATGCTCAAGAAAACTGGGAACTGGGGGTCGGGTGGTGGCACTGGAGTTAAGGTAACTGCCTTGCCTTATGCTAACCTAGGACGGACCGCGGTTCGATCCCCCAGTTCCCCATAAGGTCCCCTGCCAGGAGCGACTTCTGAGCGAATAGCCACGAATAACCCCTGAGCGTCACCGGGTGTGGCCAAAAACTAAAAAAAAAAAAAAAAAAGAAAAGAAAAAACTGGGAACCCCACTGGCAATTCTCAACAACCCAGCCTGTAGTTCACCCAGGCCTGAGGATGCTGCAGTACTCAAGATTACCTGAGCAATCCCACTAATACTGGAGCTTCTCTAGGGCTACAAGCAGTGATGTTGAGGGTCTGACCTCTGATGCATCCTAAGTGCTGACTATTTCCCAGCACTCAGCACTGTTTTCTTAAAGAACTACTCTTAAAGAGAGTATTCTTCAAAGATTCTTAGGGGCCAAGGAGAAAGCTCAGAGGCCAGGGACACATATTTTGAATATTCAGGTATGTGAATCTCATTCCTGGCATTATATGATTCCCTAGCACTGGGCTGTAGTCTCCCTCTCTGATACCACCAGCACCACTGTGCATAGCTCTGATGGTCCTCAGCAGCAGGATTTGAGCAGCCCTACATTCTACATTGCAGGACTGGACGATCAACCTAGTTGATCAAGTATAGCTATAAGTGTGAGTAGGGTCCCCTAAGATTTTCCTCCAAAAAAATAAAAATAAAGAAAAAAGTCCTCAGTCTTCACAGGGCAGATTTTTTCTGAATAAGAGCACAGTGACACGCTGGTACATACTTTCTCAGGTTCATTGAATTAAGCCTTCAAACAGGACATAGTCAATTATGTGACAAGCTTTTAAAATGGCTTCAAATTTTGTTTTTGATAACTTTGTGGACATGGAACAAATAGTAAATGAGATCTTGCATGCAGAGATTAAGCAATAAATTCTTTTCTCTCTTTTTTAAGACTATTTTTATTATTAATATCTTTATTTAAACACCTTGATTACAAATATGATTGTGGTTGGGTTTCAGTCATTGTAAAGAACAACCCCCCCTTCACCAGGACAGCATTCCCATCAACAATGTTCATTCATTTTGTTATGATAGTTCTCAATATAGTTATTTCTCTAACATCACTCATCACTATGTGGTGAGCTTCATGTAGTGAGCTGGAACTTCCAGCCTTCCTCTATTTTGTCTCTGAGAATTATTGCAAGAATGTCTTTTATTTTTCTTAAAACCCATAGAGGAGTGAGACTATTCTGCGTCTATCTCACTCTGGCTTATTTCACTCAGCACAATAGATTCCATGTACATCCGTGTATAGGAAAATTTCATGACTTCATCTCTCCTAAGGGTTGCACAATATTCCATTGTGTATATGTACCACAGTTTCTTTAGCCATTCATCTGTTGAAGAGCATCTTGGTTGTTTCCAGAGTCTGGCTATTGTAAGCAGCACTGCAATGAATATAGGTGTGAGAAAGGGATTTTTGTACTGCATTTTTGTGTTCCTAGGGTATATACCTAGGAGTAGTATTGCTGGATTGTATGGGAGCTCAATTTCCAGTTTTTGGAGGAATCTCCATATCACTTTCCATAAAGGTTGGACTAAACGGTATTCCCACTAGCAGTGAATAAGAGTTCCTTTCTCTCCACATGCCTGCCAGCATTGCTTATTCCCATTCTTTGTGATGTAAGCACTCAGTTCTTAATCAATGAATGATAGATTACTAATAACATTAACCTGGAGTTGCTCTAAGAATTTCTTACTAGATGGAACTGGAGAGATAGCACAGTGGTAGCACATTTGCTTTGAACGCAGCTGACCCAGGACGGACCTCGGTTCGATTTTCAGCATCCCATATGGTTCCCTGAGTCTGCCCAGAGCCAGGAGTAACCCCTGAGCACCACTGAGTATGCCCCACCCAAAAAAATAAAAACAAAAAAATTCTTACTAGAAAAAAAATGTGATGTAGAAATCATCTCTTTGCACTTAAGTATCTAGAAAATGAGGCAAAAAATAATAATTCCCTAAATGCCTTTGTCTACCTAGGGATTATCAACAAATGAAATTCAGTTTCTTAGCACTAGTTCTAAATACCCTAAAGGCCCAACTCTAAGAAAATAGATATACCAGAGAATGAAAGCTATTAAAAACAAAATGAAACAACATAAAGCTACCCTTTCCCCTTTTATTTTAGAAATGGGTTCCTAATTTGATTCTTTCATCCATGGGGAGAGATATACTACAGATAATTAATTAGTCATTTTTGTCCAGTGTTTACCATATGCCAGTTTCATATCCAAGCAGTATAATGAGGTGATTTCATTTAACCTCATTAGAGCATGCGTAAGACACAAATACATTTACTGTTCTCATTTTGCAGATAAGAAAAACTAAGACTTAGTCCTTGAAAAGTAAAGGATAAGTCAATTGTAACTTTTCCCAATTCAGTTACCTGCATTGCATGGGATTACCAATCCCCCTGCACCATGCTCTTCTAGGATATATCCCTGAATATAGAACTGGTAGGGAACCCTGTTCACCAGTATGGCCCAATTATGAAGGAGGAGGAGAGAGAGAGAGAGAGAGAGAGAGAGAGAGAGAGAGAGAGAGAGAGAGAGAGAGAAACAGAGAGAAGCAGAGAGAAACACAGAGAGAAATAGAGAGAGACAGAGACAGAGAGGGGAGACAGGGAGGGGGAAAAAGTGAAGAAGGGAGGAAAGATAGAAACTGGGTCTTACAAAATTAAGTTTTAGGGAGGAAGACACCAAATCAATACATGAATGGTTCTCCCAACAGTCAGTTTCATGACATCACTGTGATTGGCCTTAAATGAAATGTTTGTTGACTTCTCAGGGCCCATTTATTTATTTCCAGTAATAAATAAATAGAAAGTTATTATTCCCAGGTTTCTAGTAGGGAACTTTCTACCTACCTAGGAATATTTTTTGTGTCAGTATATAAAGCTTGTGGTAGCAGTTGGTCCATGAGACCTTGAGACAGAAACTAGACCTGTAGGACACCGCCTCTTCCAAACAGGATCTATCCATGTTACTACCCTCCAAACCTTTCAGAGGCAAGAAGCATTTGTTATCTTCCCTGCAAAGGCTATGGAGTAAAGAAACTGACCCAGTTTTACTACTCACATTTGCCTACTTATTTTCCTCATAGATCTGCCATTCCTCCTTCCTGAGATCAGCAACCTCAGAAAGAAGCCTGTACCATAATACTTGGAAAGTTTCAACCAACTCTGAAAATTTATGCTTCTGTTGTTATGTAACTTGTTATTAGATAGATTTAAAAAAAACTGCATCAGTCATTTTAAGGGAACCCAGAACAGTCACTGAATATTAGTGCTTTCTTTTAGGCATTTTCAATCATTTTCCACTGTTAAAGTCACATTTTCACTAAACTAAGAATTGGGGATGGAAATGAACTTATCTATCTACATTGGGCCATTGCTCATCTGTGTGCATTTTTCAAGTGCCACCAGTCCACCTAACCCCAAAGAATTCATGAGGAGAAATATGGAATAGACTCATCATGGTTAGAACATGAACTTGAAAATGAAATGTAACAGAGCTCAGCTCCTCACTCTGCAGCTGATTCACAAGGTCACCCAAACTCTTGACTGTAAAATGTAGGTAAAGCCATTTGTTTGTTTTTGTGATAACTGTGGTAGGAATGAAATGATGCGCATCTCTGCCAGTTGCTGGTGTCATATGCACCTCATAATTTGCCCTGCATCACTGGTAATGGTTAGAAATGACAATTTTCAAAAATGTTGTAAAGACTCACCATTTCACTGAAGTTTCCTCTCATGGTCAATGGGACTTCAATTTTGTAGATTGTATGTCCCATAGATTTGCCAGAACTAAACCAAGAATTGTTAGAAGAATCCCTGATATTAGAAAATTATATTTGATTTTGTGAATGTATCATGAGTTTATGATTCATAATAATTTTAGTCAGTGATTAAGACTGTTCTGACCAACGAAGGACAGGCTGTCTCAGTGCTATGTAGCTCAGCACCTTGGCAGAATAGACTAAGAGCTGGTAGAAAACCACTTAGCTGGAAGAATGCAAAGGACATTGAAGGATATTATGGCTTGCACTGATGGCTTTCAGTTTTCTGAGGCTCTAAGGATACATCACAGCCCTCTAAGCAGCCTTTTAAATTGATCTGTTTTGCTTCAAGTTCCTTTGGCCTTATAGACTACCCATCATGTAACTGAGAATCTATAAACAAATGCTAGAAACAAGGACCCTAATTGATCAACTTTCAAGTTTCTTTCGGTGAGTTTTTAAAAAACTTTGTTCCCATGTATAGTATTATTCATGCAGCTCCCTTCAGAAGACCTAAGCTCAACCCTGTGGCAGCAAAGTCAAGGCAAGAAGGCAGAGGTGCTTTTCTAGATAAGAGTCAGCATTTGAAGAACTAACAGTGAGACCTACAAAATTAATGGAATTTTCAAACATGTAGGATGGAGGAAAAGAAATGGCAGCCAGGTTGTGAATCAATGCCAATCCCAGTGTACATAGTACTGTGCACTTTAGAAGCTTTGGTTAGATTTCTTGAGTATTGACACAGTCCTGAAAACTGAGACCCTTCAAAGGGAGTGAAAAGAAAAAATAAGTTTAGAGAAACGTTTACATAGAGGTTTCCCTTGGGTTCAAGCTGCCCTAGTAAATTAGCATCAAGCCAATGTCCTGAAATAGGGTGGTGAGAGTTGGTTTTACTGGCCTCACACAATGAACACAGTCAATATGGAGGTTGACTGGTTTTCATTTGGAAGAAATTTACATTTGAGCTGGCCTTATCCTCCCAACTCCTACCCTCCTATCTGCTTGCCTCTATCACTCTGAGACCCACGTATTTGCAAAATACCTCCACTGTTCTTCCTCCTTGTGGCTTGGCTATAAAATTTCTCCTTCTTCCATCTCAAGCAAAGCTATATTTCTTAAATTCAAACTGCTGTCAATAAAGAGTTTAAAGAGAAAAAGTTGAGTAAACTAATTCACACTTAGAAGCAAATAGATGGCAACTTCAGGGAGGTGTCCTAATCCTTTTTAAAATTCAAGTATACCAGTTATGCAGGTTTAGAGTTTAAAAATTAATCTCTTGAGTAGTTGTATTTCATTTGCTAAGATTGAATGCAAAAAAGGTTTATATTTTTTAAAAATTGCAATCTTAGTGCTCCTTATCTGATGGTAATAAAAATGTTGTTTTGAGAATAATATTGTAAATACCAAAATATGCAGAGAATCACAGTCAGAAGAGTTGTATGGAATGCAAGAAATGAACCACTTTTAAACTCCTATGTCCCAGCCACTTCCCGTGGCCTCCTGAAAGAGGAATTTTCAGGGATGGCTTCTCACTGATACTCATACTGCATTCTCCCCTTCTTTCTTCCCTGAGTGCCAGCTTAGGATCCTCAAGTCCTCTGAGAATGTGAGAAAATGGTGTACCCTTGGTTAATTGAATTTCACAATTTAAATAATTAATATGAAAATTGATCAAAGATTCACTATTATTGCTAACTCTAAATGCTTTACTTCATTTTTTTCAACAAGTGTTTATGTACCAATCAGTTTAAATACTAAATATGCATCCATTCATTATTTAACTTCTTATCTGTCAAGTACAGTTGTAATTTTCTCATTCATTCTTTCAACAGATCTGGGGGCTTCCTATGTACCAGACACTAATCTAACTGGGTATTATGGAGATAAAATTCTATTAGGAGTTTCAAGATGATGTATAAATGAACAAAAATTATAAAGTGCTTTGGATGATAGTAAGACTTATGGAGAAAAGAATGCTTTTGAGCAGCAGATGGTGCTGGCGGTAGATTTTGCTATAGATCTCATTGGTGAGGGGACATTTGAATAGACACATGAAGGGAGTGAGCATGTATGACAAAATTAATTAGAAGGAACAATGGTCTAAAGCCTGTGAAGCATGCTTGGCATGTTTGGAAAAGCAGCAAGGAAGGAGCTATGGAAAAGAGTGACAAGAGAAGAGGAGAGTGATGAGGTCAGGCAACCTGAAGATAAAGTGTTGCAGGCATATAGGACTCAGGAAGGATATGGGCTTTTACTTAGTTGAACAGGTGATGCCATCATATTTAATTATAGAAATGCTAAGATTGAGATGTCTCCTCTAGCTATGATGTTAAGAATAGCAGGTGGATCCCAGATATGGGGCCCATAAAGTAGCTGGTGTAAGAATCCAGGCATGAAAGTAGAGGAGTTCTGGTTTGTGGTAATTACTCCAGATGAATGGAAAATATCCTACCAGATTGTATCTTGAAGATGTGATCATAGGAATTGCTAATGAATTTGGACATGGTAAGGAAAGGGAAAGATTAGTCCACAATGAGGTCCCAAGGATTATGTCCTGAGCTAATAGGGCAGATTTCCCATTTATCAAGGGTGGGGGTGGGAGAACATTGCTGGAGAAACAGTTTAAGTTAACAGATGAAAAGACAGTATAGGGGCAGGATGAATTTTAGTACAGAGATTGAAGCAGGCATTTGGGTGTTTGTCTGCATTTCCAGGAAAAGTCCAGGCTATGGAATATAAATGCAGAGATGACCTTTAAAACTCTGAGAGTTTTACAAAGGAGCTAAGTGTGAGTAAAATTGAGAGTCTCAGTATATAGGTTCAGAGCACACTGATGCCTTGAATAGCATTATTAAACCTTTGTCCACCTTCATGCCAGCACCTGTCCTTCACATGGTCCATATACACAAACCATTATTATCATGGTGGTAGACCTAAGGTTTGCAACCTTTGTACACAAGTGAGGTACCACTTGCTCTGTAGTCTGGTGGACTTCAACTACTAGTCTAGAAAATAGAAAGAAAGGAGAAGGGAAATACAGATAAAATAGGGAAAAGAAAACTTTAAAGAAATTAAAGAAATTTTCAAGAAGAGGAAATGGTCAGTTATGTACAATGCTGCGGATTGGTCAAGCATCTCCCTAGGGAAATTGCTAGCAGGCATGAATAGAGTTGTTCAAAGGAATTATTGGGTAAAGAGTCAAGAGTATGACATGGACTGGTCAGGGAGAGTGGTCTTATATTTCATATTTTGAAGTTCTATTACTTTCTATTATTTTGACTTGATGTATCAAAGAACAAAGATCCAGAAAAAGTTGAACACACACTGCTTGTGAGGGCCCACAGATTCTCCTCAAGCAGAACTCTTGAAGTGTGGAGTCTGTTGTCATTATCAGTAAAGAATCTCTTCCTTTTCATACTCAACCAGGCTGAATCCAGTTATTTAAATCTCACCCAGGAATCTCAAAGCATAGAGACAAGATGAAGTTGATTTCAACCAGAATAGATTTCACATCCTTTATCCTTTTCATCGGGCAAAGACAAATTCCTTCAAAATCATCAATCTACTTGTCACAATAAGGACAATTCCGTTGCCCTAGCTACATCCAGTTCCATGTCGGTCCAGTGGAGATCACTTCTATTGTTTCTTCCAGGAGGAGGTACAGTTTCTTAGTAGAATTGATCCATAATTGATCAGAGAAGAGATCAATAAGATATCTTTTTTTTTTTAACAAATTCTCTGTACTGGATTTTTATGGAGACTTGGTCAGCCCAATTCTCAGGTAGTGACAGTCCAGAAGTATAACAGAACTCAAGTCTAACCAAAAAGTTATGTTAAGGGCAATAACAGAATTGAGATACTTGCCTGAAGATTTTTCTAAATCATAAAACCAAAGCAGTGGCTCAAGTGTTAGAATGTTTGCCTTGTGAGTGCTAAACTAGGATGAACTGCGATTCTCCCCTGGCATCCAATATGGTCCCCCAAGCCAGGAGCAATTTCTGAGCATATAACCAGGAGTAACCCCTTAGAGTCACCAAAAAGCAAAAAAAAAAAACCCAAACAAACAAAGCCCCCCAACTTTCTTGTTGCTTAAATATTTCCTACAGAATGGAGTTCAGAGGCCTTAGAGATGGATCTGATTTGGAGGATAGAGAAAAAAGTAGATTACTATAGGCAAGTCATAACAGGTAAGATCTAAGCTGAACTGACCTTGTAGTCATTCCTGAAGTGAGGATAATATTTAACTCTATTTTCTGTCACTTTAACTTCAGAATGTCTTTGCTTGGACCTGGAAAATTATTATCAGCAGTTACTCTTAAACGTTTATTAGTGAGCTCTCAGTTATCATTCATTCACTTGGGATTGGTGTGTGATGGTCATGGTGGCAATAATGAAGACAGATAGCTGGTAAGACTGGAGTAAAAGCTAACTACAGTTGGGATATATATATATACATATATATATATATATACACACACATATGTGTGTACACACACACACACACACACACACACATATATATATATATATATATATCCTAAAATATGCACATCTGTTTCATAAGTTTCCCCAAATCTGGTCTTTCCAGCTTGTGTAAAATGACAAGTTTCCTAACCTAGTTCTAAAACTATCTTAGTAAGCCCATGTTTCTCCTGATCCTTTGGGAGTTTCTGTATCTTGTGCTTCTATAACCAGAGTAAAGCTGGACTATATGGTAGGCAGGAGGCCATAAAACATTCTAGTCCTGGGAAAGAGATCAGCTGAATGGAGATCCTGGGATCTTGGACATTATGAGGTGATATCAGGCTGGAAATGAGACTCAGAAATAGAATAATTGCCTTTTATGTGTAAAATCCTAAGTTTGATCCTCAGCATCATACAACGCAAAACAAAACAACAAATAAAAACAACCTATCATGAGCTTGTGATCAAAGAGTTC
>PVKC010002279.1:30741-44653 GCA_004027635.1 Crocidura indochinensis
TTTTTTTTTTTTTTTTTTTTTTGGAGGGGGGCGAGTCACACCCAGCAGCGTTCAGGGGTTATTCCTGACTCTATGCTCAGAAATTGTTCCTGGCAGTCTCGGGGACCATATGGGATGCCGGGATTCAAATCACCATTCTTCTGCATGCAAGGCAAACACCCTACCTCCATGCCCTCTCTCCAGCCCCCCAAATCATTTTTATTTACTTATATATACACAGCATCTGCCTCTTTACCTTTCCTCTAGTCACATTCAAGAGAAAACTTCTTTGAAAGTGGTCACAGTTTTTAATATGAATTATTCAAAGCCTAGGACATTGATCATCCTTGTCAGTGTCACATTAAGTACTTTTAATTTCTACCTGCTTTCTTTCCTGCTTTCTACCTACTTTCCTTGTCCTTATAACATACCAAATGTGTTATGTTTGTCCTACAGAGAACACGTGTTGTGCCTCTTTTTCCTAGAACTCCAAACAAGAATAATTTTATTCCTAAGTCCACAAGAATCACAGTGCTTTTGCTAATCTTCTGCCCAAGATATTCAGGTGGTGAGTCTTCAACCTTTCAATTTATAGAGGAAGAAGTTAAGGCACAGGAAAGTAAGTGACTTTCTGTCTAACACACAGTTTAGGGATAAAAAAACACAGTTCTCAGCTGAGAAACCTACTCTTGCATCTAAGTCACTCAAATAAGTGTTCAGTCGTTCCCTCTGAAGACGTTATGAATAAAGTGTGAGATTTCCAATCCTACAATATTGAAGGAATGAAAAATGACACATACTTCCATCTCCATGAAATTGGATAGAGCTGGAGACATTTAAAGATCTAGTTCTTGCATGTTTAGAAAACTAAAGAGCTTTGATATTTTTGAAAAAAAAAAAGTGAACCTAATATTCATCTAAAATAACAGGATTAAGAGGTGGTAAGAAGAGCCATGGAAGCTCTTTTCTGTTCAAATGATGTTGGGTTTTCTGGGTAAGAAATCTACTGGACACCAGGGTGGGCGAGGTAGCGCTAGAGATAAGGTAGCACCTTGCAAGTGCTAGCCAAGGAAGGACTGCGGTTCGGTCCCCTGGCATCCCATATGGTCCCCCCAAGACAGGGGCAATTTCTGAGCGCTTAGCCAGGAGTAACTCCTGAGCATCAAATGGGTGTTGCCCGAAAAACGAAAAAAAAAAAAAGAAGAAGAAATCTACTGGACACATGAAATGCATACCAGCTATCTCAAATTCCTTCATAATTTCTTAGAGAGAATTTTTAGTTCTACAGCAGATTATAAATATTCAGAACACATTACTTAATTTTTTTTGCTTATGATATACTCTGTGTATTGTTGACACTAGATTTTTATTAGATGAGTGCAGTTAATCAATGCTAACCTAACACACTTATGGTAAAGTTACCCCTTCCTTCACCAAAAGTAAATTTAGACTACGGATTGGAATGATCTACTCGCATTCTTTGTAAAAAAAAAAATGGTGGGGCCCGGGAGATAGCATGGAGGTAAGGCATTTGCCTTTCATGCAAAGGGTCATCGGTTTGAATCCCGGTGCCCCATATGGTCCCCCGTGCCTGCCAGGAGCAATTTCTGAGCATGGAGCCAGGAGTAACCCCTGAGCACTGCCGGCTGTGACCCAAAAACCAAAAACCAAAAAAAAAAAAAGATTTATATTTTTGCTAGTCATAAATAAAGATCAAATTTATTACTTACCTAAATATGCATGGCTTTATCAGAATTGTGAGATAATTTAAGTGATATTTTTATTACCTATTTCTATTGCCTATTTCCAACTTTTTCTATTACTTCAAATTATTAATAAGGATTTTAATTGCAGTAGAATACATAAATAAATAAATACTTCTATTTTGACAATGATTTATTAATAGAAGTTTATTTTGTTTGGGTATAGGTTTTTAATAACTTATGAATTTACAAGACCATATTTCATTCAATTAATATACTTCGACCTGATTTAAAATTTTAGATTTATAATATACTTGACTCCTTGAATGCTAGAATACTAACAATATTAAAAAATAATTAGGTTCATAGTGCATGTTTTTCTTTTATTGGCCAACAAATCCATTTTTCTTCCTTAGAAATCCCAACTCTTCTGTTTATTATTCAGTTCTAAAGTTTTACAAACATTCTATTGCTCCTTAAAATTACTTTTTATGAAATTTGGAAGATGCTGAGCCAAGAGATAACTCAGTGACCAAGTCACCTGTTTTGATGAGATATGACTTCAATTCCTGGCTCCATTACAAAACCTTGTAACCAAGTGTGATCTTGGTTGTCCTGTTCTTTGAATGTCCTGTTCTCTGATGTTTGGGATCCTGGAGCTAAAGTGTTCCTGCTGTCACACCCCAGTCATCATAACTCCCAGAAAGCACCATAACTAAGATGATGTGCACGCACTGTAGCTAGATGTGTAGCTACCAGCAAGCATTTGTGTGAGCACAGCTGCATCTCCCACTAATGCATGTACTACCATGAGGGAGTGGGTGAAAGATATAACTAAAAATGTGTACCACCCTTGAGAGCATGTTAAAATAGACTAAACTAAAATAATGAAACCCCTACAGACACAGAAACCTGTTGGGTGATCCTCAACAACCACCACAACTGAATAATGTGTGAACACAGCAACTCAACATATGTGTGACTCCTAGTCATCACAATAACTTCAATGGAAGAAAGGAAAGAGGACCAAAAAAACTTTTGACGAAGGTATTGAGGTCCCAGCTCTCAGTTCTTTCTAGACAGTGAAACCCCAATTAAATGAGGAAAGTAAAGAAAACTCATGTCTAGAAGGTAGTTTGGTGAGAAAGACAGGCTCAGTCAGGGTAGAGACTCCAAGCATTTGGCCATCTAGATTCTCAACTGTGTTTAGGCTTGAGTACACTATGTCTATCATTGGACTTAACCAAAAGAGTAACTTTGTGTGAGATTGTATTTTGATCTAGACCTAGATGGTTTTTTAATATTTCTATACAATTTAAATATTTTTCAGACATTTTTCTTTTATTCTTTTATTTATTTTGAAGATTTTGAAAGGTTTTATTTCATTAACAACTAAAATTGAAGGAATTTTATAGTAATTTATTAGGTATATAACTTAGGATAAGTTGTTTAGTATGGTATTTAGTTCTCTTGACTGTAACATTTTTAGATGACATATATGACCATAAATTTATGACCATCTTGATTACCTCTTTTGTTTTCTTTCCATCTGTGCATTCTACCAAAGTATCTTTTAAAACATTTTTTCAGCATAGGTTAGTTCTATTTTTATTTTATTTTATTTTATTTTTTGAGAGCCACTGGCAGCGCTCAGGGGCTCCTCCTGGCTCTATGCTTAAAAATCACCCCAGGCAGGCTCGGAGGACCAAATGGGATGCCGGAATTCGAACCACCGTCCTTCTGCATGCAAGGTAAATGCCTTACCACTGTGCTATCTATCTGGCCCCTAGTACTATTTTTATTGATATAAAGTTATCATACAAAATTCCATTAGTCCAGTGCTTCTCCAATAGTGGGGCACGCCCCCCCAGGGGGAGCACGAGGCTCTATAAAGGGGGGCACATTTGACCTTGGCAAATACTGTCATAACAAACTAAGCCCAGTGTTTGTCTCTGTATGTCTCTGGAGCTGAGAGTTGCTATGTTCTGCTTTAAACCCCGCTTCGAAAAACTACGCACTGCAAAACATGTTCATTGTAGCCACTAATCCAGACATCACCGCTGATTAAAAAATCAGCTCAAATTATTTTATACATTTTTGTTTTGCAGGTTAAAGCTTTTTTTAAATAAAGATACTATTTACAGTCAAGAAAGGGGCAAGAAAAATGTTTTCTTCTTCCTAGGTGGGCATGACAGAAAATAATTGAGAAGCACTGCATTAATCCAAGCCATATCACAGAATGATCTGATATTTTTATATAATGTGAAATTAGTATCACAGTGTTTAATTACCACTAATAATTTCACAGAGATAAAAAATGCTAATATGGAGTAAAGGGAATTTGTGCATTTTAATTGCCAATTATAAATTATAGGGCAAAAAGTAGAAGGATTCTCAGGAAATAATGAAACCATCACATAATCCAATAATTGCACTTCTGGGTTTATGTCCAAAGAAAACAAAATCACTATCTTGAAGCTACATCCACACACATCTGTCAACAGTGTTACTTACAAAAACCAAGATGTAAAAACAAACTGGTGACAGATGAAAGGGTACTCTCTCTTCTTTCTTTCAAGTCTTGTATATTCCTTCTCAACTCACTTGCTTTCTTCCACAACCTGCAGCAGTCAGCCCTTTACTTCAGATCAGATTTTAACTACTACTATTCCCTTCAGATCATAAACCTGAAGTTATCCTGCTTCCCTATACTTTTTTCACCCAAAAGTCAAAACATGGATTGGAAGTCCTGGAGCTTTCTTTAAAAAAAAGTTTTTTAATGAAATCACCATCAGACACAGAGTTAAGAGGTTGTTGATAGCTGAGTTTCAGTCCTGCAATGTTCTAATACCCATCACTTCACCAGTATTATTCCTGGAGCTTTGTGACTATGATCTCGAGCCAACTTCTGATCACATCTGTCTTTCCTGAGCTAGACAATGAACACCCTAGAGCAGGAATGTCAAAGGGTGACATTGCAATCATACAGAGAAAGCACTTAAAATCACATAAAATCTCTCAAAGGCTCAATCACTGCAAAATTTCCTTACTCCTAAAATGCCATATATTTTAATAGAGCATACACTTTACAAAAATGATTCCAATAGAAAAATACTTGTGCACTTGGATTTATGAGGTATTGGATTTCAGACACATTAAAATATATTTTTTTAAATAAGTGTGTATGAGGTTGGGGAGAGCAGTGTTGGCAGTTTGTATTTCTCCCTCCTGCCACTTCCTTGTGGGACAGGTACTAAACAGGTGGGGTGCAGAGACAGCTTCAGGGAAGGGCTCTGTGCTTAGGCCTTACAGAACTCCAAACCCATTCTGTCAGCACCAGGGTCAATGTTGTTAGATGTGAGGAGCTTAGGTCAAGCTCAAATATTAGAAAGTTAATGCAAACCCAAAGAGCCCACCACCCTTTCATCCACAGAGGCCCCACCTCAGGCAAAACCTGCTCCTTCCACCTACTCTAGGCTCCACTTCCAAAGAGGAAGTTGAGGAGCCTGTGGCTGCTCCTTGAAGTAAGCTCTGTGAAATCCCTCTCCTAGCTGACATCCATGCAATGTAATATAATGCAATGTAAAATTCCTATGGGTTTCTGTGTAGATTCACTCCTTATACCTCTAAGCACTATCTTCACCACCCACTCAGATTGTATATGACAGTATCCTTGACCCACGGGGATGGAACTCCTGCACTTGAAATGACCTTGAGGAAACTCTGGAATTTCCTCTTTGCTGCTTCTTACTGGGCTCCATCACTTCACAGCAGGCCATCTTGTTGTGATTCTTTTCCAATCTTGGAAAAGAATTTCTGCTTCTTCACTCTCTTTTTTCTGCCCTCGGTTCATCCAAAAGGCAGGTCCTTATCTCCTGGCTAGGAAAAATAGGGCTGCCTTTCAATCCCTCCTAGGATCCCAATTGTGTCTCTCCAGCACCTTCTTTTTTTTGTTTGTTTTGTTTTGTTTTGTTTTGGGGCCACACCCAGTGATGCTCAGGGCTTACTCCTGCTGGCTATTTGCTCAGAAATTGTTCCTGGCTTGGGGTACCATATGGGATGCTGGGGGCATTGATCCACTGTCCTTCTTAGGACATGCAAGGTAGATGCTCTACCACTTGTACCACCTCTCTGGCCCAAACAGTCTATTAAAAAAAATTTTTTTTAATTAACACAAAAAAGTTTGGGTAGCCCAGCAACTACTTGACCAGTGAGTAAGGTGTCAGTTCTTCCTTAATAAAATTAATTCTATTTCAACTGATGTTTTCCAGGATCCCTGTAACAAATTTATCTTTTGTGAAAAGAGAGGCAAAGTGGGAGGAGAAGAGAGATCCCACTAATTTCCTCTTATCCTGCACGTTTTCTCCTCAAGGTTGTAGATGGCTGGTAGCTTCATTTGGTCTTCTCTATGTACAAGGTAAGTGGTATGGCCCTCAGCTTTTCAGTGTGGACACAATCTTTGGTTTGGTCCCATTTTGTCAGTCTTAGGTTTGGGGATTTTGACAAAAGTAGATCACAGGAGGAGTTTACTTTTATCTCTCTCACTTACCCAGTTTGATTCAACAAGCTTAAAGTGTGTGCCTAGTAAAAGGCTCTAGGATAAATGCTTGGATTACAAAGGTGAGTGAAACAACATCTTCATCCTTCAAAAACGCACAGCTATTGGAAAACTCCAAATGGATGAAGCGAACAGGGTTGAATGGATGAAGTGAAGTGGGTTGCAGTTAGGGCAGAGTTTCAGATACTTGGTCACCTGTCCTCAAATTCCAACTTTACCATGGTTAGATTTTGGATACATGGCTTGAACTTTCTGTACCTTTATCTCTTCTGTAAAGTCAAGACAATTATAGTACTTAGTGACTGTGATGATCAAACACATTCAAATGTTAAGCATGAAGAAGGAGTCTACCACCTAGAGCAGTTATTTCTATTCAATGCAAAACATTGTGCTGTCTTTATTCTTTCCCAAGTTCCAGATCACTTTTACCATTTACTTCTGTCAGGTTTCCCTGAAGGATCTGGTGACAACTTTGTATGTTCTCTGATTATAATCTCATAGCCTAAATTCCCTTCCTTCTTTCTAGTACTCAACCTAACAGAATGTGTGCTTGAACCAGAATATAGCTTTCCTTAGAGAGCATTTCTGCTCTTTTTGTCAGAGTATGAATTTTAGTTTCCCTATTTCAGAGAAACTTAAGCTCCTGCTCACCTTACAGGGTCTCTATTTGGAAGCCTTTAGAATGCACATACCCACCCATTAAAATCTCTATTTATTTTGGTTTGGGACCACATCTGGCAGTGCTCAGGGATTACTCCTAGTAGAGCTCAAAGAACCATATTGGGTACCAGGGATTGAACCCAGGTCAGTTGCATGCAAGGCAAGTGCCTTGCCTGCTGTGCTATCACTGACCCCAGAAATTAGGCTCAGAACACTCCTATAAGGTTTAGAGAAGTGGTTTCCTTGTTTCTTCCTCTACTCTTGAGAAATAAATTTGAGCAAGGTAAGTAAAAACTTAATATAATGAAAATACTAGAATCTCGTCAATAAAACTTTATTTTTCAATACTGTCTTATCTTTGTCATAGTTTCTAAGTAGTAACTCTAATAGGGTGCTATTACTTCTGTGCTGATAATTGGGTAAGAGATGGGAATGAGTTTAACAGCACATATCTAGTTGCACCCTGGGAATTTTGGGCCTGGTGTTCCTTCCCTGGCAATGCCCCCATATATATGGATGCCCCATAATTTTTGTAGGGATAGCAAAGGATTGTTTGAAGATTTTTCTAATCCTTTCACCTCAATTATTTAAAGGATGAGATTGAGGATTTATTTAGAGACTGCAACCACAGATGATGATTATTTTGAAGAATAATTGGAAATGACTCTTCTTCCTTTCCTTAATGACTTGAGATTTCAGAAACTACTCAATAAACCTTACCCTGTGGCCCAGAACTGGGGAAATAAAGGGAAAGGTTACTGTCCTTTATGCCAAAAGACAGAAAGGAAAAGATCAAGTTTGTAGCTATCCTAGGGAACAGAAAAAGGGGTGGGGCTTGACAGATGAAGGTACTACCACATAAAATTATACTGGGAAGTACAAAATGGGAGGGAAAAGTGAGCAGCTGGATGCGATTTGGAATTGTTTGATTTATTTTTGTTGTTGTTGTTTGTTTTTTTTAAGAAAGCCCAGGCTGTAGCTCAGTTGTGAAACACTACCTTGCATGTGTGAAGTCCAGGTTTTGATCTCTAGCAGATTGGAGATTCCAAGATGCCATGTGAGGTGTCAAAGGAAGACTCCCAAAGTATTAACAAAAAATGCACCTGACATGAGGTTGCAAGAGCAACTCCCCTGCTGTTCCCTTTATCTTTTATTCTTCAATCCCTCTCTTCTTCTGGGGGAGTTGGAAGGGGAAGAAGTGCAGAAGCAGTGAGGAAGCTAGCCATGACCATGCACCTCACCAACTCCCCATTTTTGTATCATGACTCAATCCAGCAGGAAGAAAGGGTTTTAAATTGAAAGACAAATTTGAATTTTGGAATGAACTGGACATTTTTATTACTTGAAAATGAGTTTGTTCATTCCTGAAGACATGCCTGAGATTTCATCTGGAAGCAAAGCAGAAACATGTAGTTTAGTATAGAAAAAAAATAGCTGACTTCTGGGTACCCTGGCAGAACGAGATTTTTAAATGATACAGTGTTGTAGAAATAAGAGTAGGAAGAGCAGGAAGCTGTTTTCTCTGTCTGGACAGCTTGTGGACAATAAGCAGCATTTGGTGGGAGTATTGAAAACATTTTTACATTAAGAAATTTTCAAGGAACCCACCCCCAGAATGTGACCCTTAATCTCTCTATTTAGTTTCATCGATCAACGTGGCTCATCCATGAATATAAATAAAATATGCTCAAGTACCAGAGTTTCCATCCACAGCTAAGAAATGAGCACCTAGAAGGTATTTTGGCAAAAAGACTGAGCATATGTTAGGAATCCTGGGATTCATCAAGATTATCTCCAGAAACAAAGTGATATGGAGTGTGTGCTCTCTAATGATAGAAAGAAGCTTCCCAAATGGGGCTCTAAAACTCCCTGTGAATATATAGGGTATTCTATTCATCTAGGAGGCTGTGGTGAAAAATTTATTAATGCAACTACAGCATAAGACTAGAGTAGGTTCAACTGGTAGGGGCCATAGGAAGGAAACACAGTCGGAAGGGGCCATAATCAGAAAAAGGTTGAGAAACACTGATGTTATAAATCCCAAGAAATGCAAAATCATGTGATCTGCTTTATTGATCAGGAAAGAGGTTAAGGCCTAGATGGAGATGGCTTGGAAAAATGTCAGATAACAATGGAAAGCATATTAAAAAGTTATTGTGTCCATCGGGCCATGAGATAGTACAACAATCAGGGAACTTGCCTAACGTGTGCCTGACCAAGGTTTGATTTCCACAACAAGGTTCCTGAATATTACCGAATGTAACCAATGTGTAGAATTTGAACAGCCTCACCTCCTCTGGCCTTTACATTGAACCACCAGATCAGTTGACTGAGAATTTCTAGAGGAGTTCCTGGGACCAATTCCAGAGTATCTCTAGGAAGGCCACCCAAAAAAAAGCTAAATGTATTTCTTTTTTTTTTTTTCTTTTTGGTTTTGAGGCCACACTCACTTGACGCTCAGGGGTTATTCCTGGCTATGCGCTCAGAAATAGCCCCTGGCTTGGGAGGACCATATGGGACGCTAGGGGATCGAACCACGGTCCGTACTACAAGAGTGCTCACAAGGCAGACACCTTACCTCTAGCACCACCTTCCCAGCCCCAAGCTAAGTGTATTTCATCTTGACTTTAATCATGAATCAAATACATTAGATTATTTATTTTGCCACTCACAATTTTAATCTTTTCTTATGTTGAAATGACAATTCCAATTAAATGGTGAAAGCACAATTAATTTATCCAATGTTTACTATTTGCTGAAATTCATAAAATGTGGAACATCTTGAGAAACATATTCAAGTTCTTTCAGAGCCTCATTTACAAGGAAGAGCCCATTTACAGTGGGTTCTGAAAAACTGTCACAGTGCAGATATGATCACAAAATCAGAAGCATGATTTCCATAACAATAAGTTCATGTAAAGAATTAGATGCTTGGTGTCCCTTAAAGGGTCAGCCCTCCCAGCTTTAGTCATATGATTATCACCAGCACAAGTCAAATATGAAGAGCAAATCAAGCTGCTTCTACCTCCCCAATATTTGAAGGTTCAAAGTGCTATGTAATTAATTGAGCATGAAGCATGCACTAGGATAATGGAAAGAACAGACAGTCATTCAATAAATTAAGAAACATCTCAAGATACAAATTCATGCATTGTTGGAATTAAGGAGAGAACAGAAGAGTCCCTTAAGGATTTAAGGGGAAATTGGATTCTGAGATGGTTGAAGAAATTTGATAAAGTTGGACCAGGCAGTATTAGAGAAACCAGAGAATTTGTATTTTCAGTCAGGGTATTTTCTTCTTCTTATTATTATTATTATTATCATCATCATTATTATTATTATTACTATTATTATTATTGCAGGGGCTGGAAAGATAGCATGGAGGTGGTGCATTTGCCTTGCATACAGAAGGAAAGTGATTCAAATCCTGGCATCCTATATGGTCCCCCGAGCCTGCCAGAAGTGATTTCTGAGTAGGGAGCCAGGAGTAACTCCTGAGCTCTGCCTGGTGTGACCCAAAAATAAAAATAAAAAGATTATTATTATTATTATTTTCAATATTAGGGATCAATCCATGGGTCTTTCACATGCAGAGCAAGTAATTTTCTGTTGAATTACATTCCTGATCCCAAAATACAAATGCTATACTGGGGACTGAACCCAGGTCTCATCTTTATTACTGAATCACACCCCGAACCCCTCACTCAGGATGTTCTTAATAGTCAGTTTTTAAAGTCTACCTTTACTGGTTTGTAAGCCAAATTTTCTTAAGACTAGGCACACCTGCACTTGTGTTACTCTCCTACCTTAAATTATAGCTTCCTATATGTAAAATGTTGTGGTTTTGCTAGGTATTTTTTTCACTGAGAGTCTGATATTGTACCCACAGTCTCCAGGTAATTGTTCTGAGAGTCAAGATTAGTCTTCCTACAAATTTGCAATTTTGGATCTGACCCTCTTTTCTCCTGGGATTTCAAATTTCTCAAAACAACTCAGGAAGTACTGAGAACAAGATTTCTATCCTTCCTTCCTTCCTTCCCTCCTTCCTTCCTTCTTTCCTTCCTTCCTTCCTTCCATTTTTTTAATAATTTTTTGTTACAGATTTATTAATCTTTTTTATTGTTTTTTTTTGTTTCTTTTTTTGTTTTGTTTTGTTTTGGGGCCACATCCAGTGACGCTTAGGGGTTACTCCTGGCTATGCGCTCAGAAGTCGCTCCTGGCAGGCACGGGGGACCATATGGGAACCGGGGGATCGAACCGTGGTCCATCCTAGGCTAGCGCAGGCAAGGCAGCAGGCACCTTACCTCCTGCGCCACCTCCCGGCTCCCCCTTCCTTCCATTTTTAACTTGACTGAATTTTGAGAGGGTATATTACAACCTCCTGGGGAAAAAGGAAAAAGAAATTGAAAGAAAATTTGTTCACTTCACCCCTGTTTCCCACAATTTTCCTTCTGAAGGACCAATTACTGTGATTATTTTTGAGAGCATATCTTTGCAGAGGCATCATGTGCATATGCTAGCAAATATATCTGGACTAGCAGATCAAGCACAACCACAGTTCCTGCATAAATATTGCAGAAGTATGCTCTATAAAACACAATCCCGTTTCAAAATCCTTAATAAATTGAAGTTTGATGCAGAATAATCCCAGTCTCATCATGGTCTACAACATCCTTATAAAAATTTTTGCTCATTCTTTTTATGACTGAAATCCAATTGCAATCATGTTCAAATCAGTGTTTAAATAAAGAAAAAATGTTTGTTTTTGTTTGGGACTACATCTGGCATCTCTCAGGGCTTACTCCTGGCTCTATGTTCAGAGATCCCTCCTGGCAGTATTCAGGGGTCATATGAAATGCTGGGTTCAAACCTGGGCTGACCATGTGTAAAGCATAAACCCTATCCACTGTACTATTTCTCCAGCCCCAGAACCTCCTTCTTATTTTTTGTTTTTGTTTGTTTGTTTGTTTGTTTGTTTTTGGTCACACCTGGCAGTGCTCAGGAATTACTTCTGGCTCTACACTCAGAAATCGTTTCTGGCAGGCTTGTGGGACCATATGGATTGTCAGGATTTTGACCACCATCCTCTGCATTCAAGACAAATGCCTTATAGCCTAACTTCCAAATGAGTATCACCCTTCAGTATAATGGCCTATTCTGAGTCTCTCTACCTCCTCCCCAAACAGCCATCCTTGTCTCTCTTTATACTCCTAGCTTTCTCCTCCTCACCCCAGAATCCCTCACACTATTCCAAATTTTTATTTCAGCAGATATCCAGGAATTATCTTTTGTTAGTTCTGGTCTGGAGTCACTGATTTCCTCTGCTGCTAATGGAAATAATTTTCATCTTCCAAGATTCCACTTTATATGTCCTACCTATTGCAAAGCCTTGTCCAAGTTTCCCAGTCATATTGAATATTTTTCCTCTCTAAGGACCTTCTCTGACAAGTTGTTCATTCTTCAAAATGTGATTCCCTAATTTTCTTACACCACATAATCAAATACCCAAGGACAAATCCCCATAAACATGGCCAGTTAATTTTTGATGGGAAAGCTGAGATGGAGTATGAGAGTCTCTTCAATAAATGGTACTACATGTAGGAAATTAACTATAGGTAAGAAATTAAAGCTCAATTCATATATCACATGTTACACAAAAGTTAATTCATGCACAGAGGCAGTCAGGGTCTAGAGCAGAGGGAAGCTGGGGGCATTTTGGTGTGAAACGTGTTGTACATTGTATGACTAAACAGCATGATATATGACTGAAACACAATCATGAACAACCTTATAACTGTGGGGAAAATTGTTTTTTGAACAACCTCATAAACTATGGTTATTAAATAAAATAATTTTTAAAAATCTATAAAAAGAAGTCAATTCAAAGTGGATCAAAACCTAGAGACTTGACTGCAAACTATAAGGTACATTGAAAAATATATAGGCAGAACACTTCAAGACTTGGACCTCAAAGGCATCTGCAACGATTTTATACCATTGGCTGAGGCAACAACATCAAAAATAAACAAATTGGATTATATTAAATTAAAGACTTTAAACATGATAAAAAGTAATCTGGGCTAAAATTAAAGATAGCTAACTGAACGGGAAAATATTTGCATTTAACATTTCAGGTAAAGGTGATATTCAGGATATATAAAATACTAATAAATATCAACAAAATAAATTAAGAAACCCTATCAGTAAATGGGGAGAGGAAATTAGCAAACACTTCTCAGAGACAGGCAAGTGAACCACCAATAGGCACATGAGAAAAGTGCTCAGCATCACTTATCACTAGTGAAGTTCAAATCAAGACAACAGTAAAATATCATCTCACACCAATGAGAATGGCACATATCAAAAACATTATAGGAACAATCTATGCTGGCCGAGATATAGTGAAAAAGGAAAACTTATCCACTACTTCTGGGAATGTTGTCTGGTTCAATCTCTGTGAAAAATGGTATGGCATTTTCTCAGTAAACTTAGAACTGAGCTGCTATATGACTCAGCAATTTCACTTTTGGGTATCTAACCCCAGAACTTAAAACTATTCGAAAGAATATATGCATAACATTACTCTTTGCTGCACTTAGTACAATATATAAGATAGGGAATCAACTTATACATTCAACCACAAAGGAATGGATTATAAAGATGTGATACAGATACACAATTGAATACTATGCAACTGCAAGGAGTGATGAAAGTGTGCAACTTTCTGCAACATGTTTGGAACAGAGATAGCATGCTGAGTGAAGTAAAATAGATGAATAAGAAAAACAATGGGGCCAGAGTCGTGGCACAGTGTTAAGGAGTTTGCCTTGCACGTGTCTGACCTAGGACAGACCGAGGTTCTATTCCCCGGCATCCCATATGGTTCCCTAAGCCAGGAGTGATTTCTTAGCGTATAGCCAGGAGTAACCCCTGAGCATCACCAGGTGTGGTCCCCAAAAAAACAAAAAAAAAGAGAGAAAGGAAGGAAGGAAGGAAGGAAGGAAGGAAGGAA
>PVKC010002280.1:0-16915 GCA_004027635.1 Crocidura indochinensis
TAGTCCATTGTGTATATGTACCACAGTTTCTTTAGTCATTCGTCTGTTGAAGGGCATTTTGGTTGTTTCCAGAGTCTGGCTATTGTGAATAGTGCTGCAATAAATATAGGTGTGAAGAAGGGGTTTTTGTATTGAATCCTTGTATTCTTAGGGTATATCCCTAGGAGTGGAATAACTGGGTCGAATGGGAGCTCAATTTCCAGATTTTGGAGGAATCTCCATATCGCTTTCCATAGAGGTTGGACTAGATGGCATTCCCACCAGCAGTGGATAAGAGTTCCTTTCTCTTCATATCCCCGCCAGCACTGATTGTTCTAGTTCTTTGTGATGTGTGCCAATCTGTGGTGTGAGGTGGTATTTCATCATTGTTTTGATTTGCATCTCCCTGATGATTAGTGACAAAGAGATTTTTTCATGTACCTTTCAGCACATGTATAAATGCCATGCCATAATAAGTATCAATACAATAAGAATCTAAGGAAAAGAAAAGGTTATTCTATCTAAAATTACAGAAATCTCATTGCAGAAAAGATGAGATTGACTTAATAATGAACAGAATAATAAATAGAAATATATATGAGCAGTGAAAGGGGCAAAATATGGAAAGGCAGAAAATAAGGCATCATGAATCAGGGTCTTCAGTGTCCCACAAATATTTCTCATATCTTAAATTCTATGACTGATGTTATGCTAGTAAGTCAAATAATACTACTTTAAGCTGTTACCACTCTGGTTTGGAGATATTTCATTTAGCCATAGGTTATATACTTTAAAAAAATCTTTACCAACAATTAGCAAATATGTTTATGTCTATTAATTCTTATATAACTTGTAATTTATAATTCTATAGATGATTTTCTGTCTTACTTTTATTTATTAAAAAAGATAAATTTTTATGAAAAAAAGCAGTATGAACTAAACTGAAATGATTGATATACATTTATGAGAGGAATAAAAAAAAATTGTACCTGGATGAGGCAAATAGTATATTTGAACTACAAACAGTCTTATGGTGAGATTCAGGTAATACAAATGTCCAAAGAAAAGCTTTGCAAATTATGTAAATCTAAAAATGGAACAAAATATACCATTTATGGCCTACATGGGCTGATGAAATAGTACAGAGTTTAAGGTTGTTGTCTTGCATTGTAGCCGACAGGGTTTGATCTCTGACACCATAGGGTTCTCTGAGCACTGCCAGAAATGATCTATGAGTACAGAGCCAGAAATAAGCCTTGTGCACTTTTGGTGTGGCCCCCAAACGCAAATGAATAAAAACAGAAAGGAAAAACATGCCACCTTTATTTTGCAAACTGTGTTGAATCTTTAGCACACAAAGTGATTTCTTAATCTATCGTGATTTAGCATCATGTTTTTGCACATACAGATCTTTATTCTGTATACAGCAACAATCTGACCTACATAGTATATCTAACATTATGTAAAAGTGACCATTAGCAAAGGCAAACCAAATTTAGCTGTAGATTTTCATCCTCTAGTGACTACAAAGATAGCAAGAGCCCTCATTTCAAAAGAGAGGTGCTCTAATTAAAGAATTATTTTAATTACCTTAACTAATTTCCTAATATTATGTTTTTGTCAAGGGAATAAGATAATGCAAGTATTCTGTTTGGTCAAGAAATCTTGCAAAAAATAGGAAGGAACAAATAGTTTTAAGACTCAGAGGCATAATTCTCTTTTTTTCTCTCTCTAACATACATACATATCTATATGTTATATTTATAGGTGTGTGTGTGTTGAGCTAGCAATGGATGAAAGATTATTGTTTCAAGAAGAAGAAAATCTATGGTCAATTTTTATAGCTCAGTATTTGTGTTACAATAAACTTAACTTTTTTAACTAGAACTCAGGAAAGAGAAATTTGGAGTATAGATAAGTTTTATATCTGAGATAAGAAGAACTTCAAAGCAATAATCATAATTAAAATGCCCAGCAGACAGACCAGTGTTTTTTTGAAATTCAATGGTAGCATAATGTACATTTAAAACTATAAATAATGTAGTCACATGAACTATAAAGCAAGAATTCTCAAATCTCCATAGAAGAGATTTTGATAAAGTGTAGCTGACATACAAAACTTTGTTAGTCAGGAAGAGATTTGACCTTACCTACAGTGACTTAGCAAATTAGTGATTGATTTGAAAGAGATTTTGAGAAGAAGCTAGGTCGAGTTTTTCTAAGTGACTTCCGGAAGTCATTTAGAAAAGTTTTTTCTGCCTTCCTAATAGGCATTCTTACATGGCATTGAGTTATGCTGTACTATGAAAAACAAATTGTTCATTGAACCATCCCTCATCGAAAAGTAGGTAGGTAAGAAAAATGTTTTGAATTATGCATGTCTAAATTATAATAAGGAAAAATAATTATTATGTAGTAAAATTTCTAAACATTACCAACAACAGAAAAGTTGTACTTAAATTAGTATTTGTAATTTGTGTATGTACTTAACACCACAAGGTATTAAATATTTGGTAAAGTACTACTAAGTAAATTAAATAACACATCTGTAATATATTATGCCAATATTTATTTTTATACATTAGTTTAGTTTCCTAATTTTCTTTAGTATGGTCATTTCATGCCTGTAAGCTGCATATTTTTCTAGTGGACTTCTTGTAGATAAATATAAGTATAACATGCATTCATTTATAAAACACTATTTGTGTGTAGCATTCCTTTGCATAAAAGAGCAAAAAATGGTACTCTTTTATTTACAAAAGCTACCAACTTTATATATCACATATGATATTTATCAGCTCTCATTTAAAAAGAAGAGGAAAGAAAATGTCAGATATGATATAATACCTATATTCTCTTTTCTGCTTTTAGTAAAGAATCAAGTGGTAATATCTTAAATATGGTCAATTTCTGTTTGAAGATGGGGTGTATAAAAGTAGTTCAGTATCTAACAGTATCTGGAACTCAGTAAATGCTCAAATAATATCTGTTGAAAAACTTCTTTCCTATTTCCCCTTATCAAAGCTGACTAAGAAAAAGGCTTCTTCATACACTTCAAGCACTCTGTATTTAACTACCAACTTTTCCATGGAACTAAAAGCCCTGTGATAACTTTTTTATGAGAGAAAATACCTTCTTTAATCTTCAGATCTTATCCATCTAATTTTTTTTACTCACATTTGTTTTCTGATCATACTCTGGTAATTTTTTCCTAAGAATTAGAATTTGTTTATAATTTGTTACTAAATTGCTGATTGGAACTTATCCAATCGGCAAATTATTGGCATTGTGGAATCCGTTTTGAAGACATTCTTAAGTATGTAATGTAATCTTAGAATTTTCTAATCTGCATGTAATGCAGCTTGGAGTAGATATCCATTGATTGATTATAATTGAATGATTATGGATCAGTTGATTAAGAGCTGAAATGGTGTTTAAATAGTTGGTGTTAAAAGATATTTGAAATGCATAAATAACAACCCTCATTCTTCCCAACTTATGAGTTATATGAGTAGAGAATACTTTGGAGAGGAGGAAATGAATAGTATCATTAAAATTCATAAATTATCAAAGTAATAAAATGTTTCCTTTTTCCCAATATATATAACATTTATTTTGGTTTTTTTTTTTCTAAAGTGAAAACATAGGCTGTACATATTTATTGTGAAATCCAAGTTTTGACATCTTGATATAGAGATCAGAGTACTTTGAAGATTGGAGTATAAAGTACTATTTAGAGCACATAATATAAAAGGAATTCACTTAAACATAGTAAAAAAAATAAAAAGATCGAGATAACTCTTCTTTTTTTCTTTTTAAAATAGGTCATGGAACTAAAGGAGTATTTGAGCTTCTGTCTGGATGGCGGAGAACTAGAGAGAACTTGCCCTTCAAAGACAGGGTGGCTGATGCCTATTCTGATGTGATGGTCACCTACACCATGACCAGCTCCCTGTACTTCATTACCTTTGGCATGGGAGCCAGCCCATTCACAAACATAGAGGCTGTGAAGGTCTTCTGCCAGAACATGTGTGTTTCCATTCTATTGAACTACTTCTATATTTTCTCCTTCTTTGGCTCCTGTCTCGTTTTTGCTGGCCAGCTAGAGCAAAATCGCTACCACAGTATCTTTTGCTGTAAGATCCCTTCTGCCGAATATCTGGACCGAAAACCTGTGTGGTTCCAGACAGTGATGAGCGATGGGCATCAACAGACATCCCATCATGAGACAAATCCCTACCAGCACCACTTTATCCAGCACTTCCTTCGTGAACATTACAATGAATGGATTACCAATATCTATGTGAAGCCATTTGTGGTCATCCTTTATCTCATTTACGCTTCCTTCTCCTTCATGGGGTGCTTGCAGATCAGCGACAGAGCCAACATCATCAATCTACTAGCCAGTGACTCCCCAAGTGTTTCCTATGCCTCGGTTCAGCAGAAATATTTTAGCAATTATAGTCCTGTGATAGGATTCTATGTCTACGAACCCCTCGAGTATTGGAATAGCAGTGTCCATGAAGACCTGAGGAGACTCTGTAGTGGCTTCACAGCAGTGTCCTGGGTTGAGCAGTATTACCAGTTCCTGAAAGTCAGCAATATCAGTGCCAGTAATAAGAGTGACTTCATCAGTATTTTGCAGAGTTCGTTTTTGAAAAAGCCAGAATTTCAACATTTTCGTAATGACATCATCTTCTCAAAGGCAGGGGATGAAAGCAACATCATCGCATCTCGCTTGTACCTGGTGGCTAGGACTAACAAAGATAAACAAAAGGAGGTCATCGAAGTGTTGGAAAAGTTGAGACCCCTCTCTCTCTCCAAGAGCATTCGATTCATCGTGTTCAACCCTTCCTTCGTGTTCATGGACCACTATGGCTTATCTGTCACAGTGCCTGTTCTGATTGCGGGCTTTGGTGTACTCTTGGTGTTAATCCTGACTTTCTTCCTTGTGATCCACCCTCTGGGAAACTTCTGGCTAATTCTCAGCGTCACCTCAATTGAGCTGGGTGTTCTGGGCTTAATGACTTTATGGAACGTCGACATGGATTGCATTTCTATATTGTGCCTTATCTACACTTTGAATTTTGCCATTGACCACTGTGCACCATTGCTTTACACATTTGTATTAGCAACTGAGCACACCCGAACACAATGTATAAAAAGTTCCCTGCAAGAGCATGGGACAGCCATTTTGCAAAATGTTACTTCTTTTCTTATTGGGTTGGTCCCCCTCCTATTTGTGCCTTCGAACCTGACCTTCACACTGTTCAAATGCTTGCTGCTCACTGGGGGTTGCACACTTCTGCACTGTTTTGTTATCTTACCTGTGTTCCTAACCTTTTTCCCCCCTTCCAAAAAGCACCACAAGAAAAAGAAACGTGCGAAACGAAAGGAGAGAGAGGAAATCGAATGCATAGAAATTCAAGAAAACCCTGATCACGTCACCACAGTCTGAAGGATGTAAACTAATGGATTGTTTTTCTTTTCCAGTAATGCACAACGATACAGGGCAAGTAAAAGCTCAGACTTCAGATGCTTGGGCTGGCCAAGGGTAACAAGGCAAGTCAGATCAAGAGTGAATTGTCCCATCACATACACAAGGTATCCACTTCCTGTGGGGAAAGAGGGAAGGAACCAAAGAAGGGGGGAAAGTTTTTTGCAACCTTGTTCTCCACTAAAGATAAGTTTTTGGATGAACCCTTAATGCTCCTCCATAAAATGGATGGATCAATGGAATGTTAGAAGGCCAAAAGGAGAAACTGCATTTAAAAAGAAAATAATCGAAAGAGATGAAGAAGCTAGGAAAGGGAGGCCTCCAAAAGAAAAAATAAAAACATAAGAAATGTCATAATTACTGTGGCATTTTCATATTTGGTTTTGAACAGACTGGCCAAGGGAAACCTATGGATTTGGGAAGCATATATTTAATTCTGTCCAAACCAAAGGACTTCCCAATTCACTTGATGAGTAAATATATGTATATATACTATATATACATATACTTCAATTTGTCTTTAGTGTACATTGACTTTTTGAGAAGGTGTTTAATTGATTTTCCACAAAAAAGTCAAATCAGCCTTATTCAAATACAGTATATTCAAAATTTACTTAACTGTTTCATAGTAGAAATATCACTCAATTACACAGAAAGCAAAAATAGATTTATGAACCCATTCAACTAAATATATTATGTTCTATATCTGTGAGATTTCTTTCAGTAACAGGAAAAATCACCATATCTTTTGAATTAATAACAATGTGGAAAAGTTTTAAAATTTGTTAGAGCTAGTTCATATGGCTTTTCATTGACTTGTAATGGTTCTATTTTTATGAAGGCTGATTTGACTGCTTACCCACCACAAAATGTCCTGTGCACATTCATTCATGCATATGTGTACCTGAGTACACAGTGTTCAGTGTTTGTGTGTGTGAGTGCATGTACCTGTGTGTGTTTATGTGTATGCTAAGGTATTCTATAGTCGCAGTGTTCTCATTTTAGGTGGTGAAAACACAGCCATGACGATAGGCAATTAGCATAGGAGAAAGGAAACAAAACTAGACAATTGCTGTAGAGTGAAAGAGATCAAATGAGTCATCTCACACTATATATGTCATCAACTGATTCCTAGTGTTAGAAAAAATATTCTATTCCTATAAAGTTAAGTATGTTCCTTGCATTAAAAGTTGGAACATTAATACAGGCCATAATCACGATAGTTAGTCGTGGTCACTTCTGCTAATGCAATATCATTTTGTAATGTCTTGCTAATACCTTGTTCTATTACCTAGAATGTGTTCATAGCTCTCCATAGGTGGTTTATTCACTGAGGAAATTCCCTTCATAAAATGGATTGGAATAATAGTTTTCATTGAATCAAAGTTTAAAACTTCTTCCCACCAGGCAGACAAAATTTTAGTATATTTTTGGATTAATGTTGTGCTTCCTGCCAATGAAAATTATTAGAAAATCTTTCCCATACCAAGCAGTAAAAGAAGTTAATTATCAGGTAGGATTCAACAAATGTTCAAAGATTTGTAGTATCTACTAGCAAGCTCATTTACCTGAAAGAGAGCTACTATTTTCCAGCAAATGTGGTAGTATATTTTAAATAAATAAAGACTATCAGCATCCAAAATAACTAAATTTATTTAAATTCAGAAGTTATTTCCTTTCTATTTTAGTTTCAGTCCTTGAAAATAAAGCTGATATATTAATTAAACATCAAAAACAAGTATATTTTTATAAAGAGTTTATAAGAAGAAGAAAAAATAATTTCTCTTAATTAAAAACACTTGGGGGCCCGGGAGATAGCATGGAGGTAAGGCGTTTGCCTTTCATGCAGAAGGTCATCGGTTCGAACCCCGGTGACCCATATGGTCCCCCGTGCCTGCCGGGAGCAATTTCTGAGCATGGAGCCAGGAGTAACCCCTGAGCACTGCCGGGTGTGACCCAAAAACCACAAAAAAAAAAAAATTTAACCAAGTTGTATTTTATTTAATTGAATTTGTTTTGTCCTACCTTGAGGGTACTGAGATCCTAGTAGATATCACCCTTTAATTATGTCCACAATAGCATTTGATTGAGAATGAAAGTTTTTGCTATAAACATAGGATTACTTCTTTTACATTTTGGAGGAAGTCCTAGATTTTTGCCTTCTGAACCGTTTTTCTAGGGTTGAACTAGTATTTGGCACTAGCAAACCTTCAGACCATGATCTCATATCTAAAGATTCTGAAGAGTTGGATTTTGTAGGGGAAGGGGATATTTCTATTATGATTTACTCATCATTGTGAATATTTTTATATTTCCCTTCTAAAGATGGGAAGGAAACAGATAAGAAAATGTATTAATTGTCATTCCATTTCTTCCATGGTGTGACATACTCAATTCATTCACCAATATTTAAATGGCTTGCCTATGAGGGTTCATTTTTCTCGATAAGACAGGTTGTCACGGACTATTCTGCATGCAAAAAAGATTGGCAGGCTGACTTATAAAGAAGAATTAAGCATGACATCAGTTGCCAAATACATATAAGAAAAATGTTTGTATGTGATGTTTCCATATAGATCATCTTTATTTGGATGGAAAAAAAATTAAGATATATCATCAAGGATCAAAGTAACTAAGATGAATATCATTTTTTCACTACATAACTGACTGATGGAGTAGGATTTTGGAAGGGACTTTATCTTTTCCAGGACACCATATAACTCTTTTGTGAACTGTAGCAATAATTCATTGAACTGAAAATTTTTGTTCTGGAAGAGTTAAAAGCCACCCCAAAATGCCCTAACTCAATCCTGGGATATAATTTAAATCCAGGAAGAATCTCACTACCATCTAACCTCCCAACCTCACTGTGAAACTGACATTTCCAAGAATTTCATAAAGTGAATGCCAGGAAACTTCAACAGTATGAGATCATGATTTGCAGGTAATACCCGAATTCTATCTTTTTGGTAGCTTGTGTACAACTCTTTGTTTCTTTTCAACCTTATTCCTGTCATTTGTAAAATATTGACGATGTCTGAATTAGGAACTCATCTGTTGCTAGAAGGTGAAGAATCAACTTCAGAAAATGAAGAAACTTGTGAATAGTGCTTCAAACACATAAAAATATGTTTCATTGATTTGCACTTTCCTGGGAAACAGATTTCAAAATTGCAAAAACAAAATACTATCTTTTCTGAATTTGAACTGGAATATAAATTTGTTTCTTATCAACAGAATTTACATTTGAATTTAAAAGTACATAAGAGATTTGGTTTCAATAATGGTTAATGAAACAGTTATTCATATAAATTTCAGTAAAAGATTTAGCTAAAGGTCTCTCATCATCTTTCTTGGTTAAAGGTAGTCATATGCAAACTTATGATTTTAATGTGCTATTCATAATATTTTAATGAAATATGTGTTTAAATGTCATTCATGATTTCTTTGAAAATTATGCATAAGTGTTCTATGGAAGAATCACTGCTTGCAGGTGTTATCATGTGAGTGTACTTTCTCATTAGACTACTTTTTATTTCCATAACACTTGGGTTTTACCTTGTGAGATTAGAAAAATAAAGGCAAATGAAGCTCCTGAGATGCCATAATAGCCATTCTTAAATGTTGAATTCAGGAGGGTTGAGAGCTTTGCCCATTTTGTAATTACCCATTGCACTTTCCCATAATAAGCTAATCCTTCTAGGCTTGTGGTTAGAGCTAAGGATTAACTGTTATCATTCAGAATTACATGTATTTTTATAAGTTGGCTGTTAAGATTATAATTACAGTCACATACTTTTATGACCAAATAGTTATGAATGCCCAGCACTATGCATGCATTGTTACTGATAGTACATAGATTTTTAAAGATACTATTTTCATGGTTATTGCAACTTTTATTAAAATTCTCAGTCACTCATAAATGCCTTGCAGGATTTTGATCCATTAGGCCTAACATACACAGAAAATTATATCTTAAAGGAAATTATTTTTAAATTATCTTCCTTATACCTTAAAGGAAATGATTTTTAAATTATCTTCCTTAATGTCAGTGGTACCAACTTCTCTACAAAATTCTCTGGAAAATCTTGGAGGCAGACCTAACTTCCAGATTAAGGACATAACAGATTCTTTGTTAGTAGGTTCTTAACTGTCCTGTTTGCTAATTTTATGGTGAATCAGAAGATTTGATGGCATTAGATTGGAATATAGATATTGTCTCCTGGCTACTGGAGAACTCATTGTTTTGCTTGATCTCCATTGAAGGGATCTTTCTTTGTTCAGACTATTTAGTTGGCTTTGATAGTCCTTTCAAATGTAAACCTGAAAACCTGCATTTATCCAAAAAACAGACATAGATTTAGAGAATTTTTACTCCCTTTTCAAAAAAGAAAACAAAAAACAAAAAAAAAAGTCTTCTTGCTCTTTCTGTGATAGCAAAAAAAAATTGAAACAAATTTTATGTCATTTATTCTAAAACACATTAATAGCTGAATTACTATGCCTTTGAAAACTCCCCAAATTAAATATAAATATAAACTTCAACTTCATCATTATGGTGCAAGTACTCTCATAACTTTAAGAAGTGATCTGCCAATATATTGTATAGGGGAAATTAAGATAAATTTTGTTTTTACTGTTTATTTTCAAAATCATAACCCAAAAGAAAAGTATTAATATCACAAAAGAAAGGAACAAAATTCTTTGCATCAGGCTTGTCTATATGCAAAGATAAAATAGTAATATACTTTTGTTTCCTAATATGAATGATCATGGTTTAGCCCAACCATAATATAGAAGAACGAGAGATAGTATAAAAGACTGCTTTTTAAGTGATGTGGAATTGGATTGAATAACATTTGGGAAACATTTGGAAAGATATTGATAAATGAGCCCACAGTTTGTAAGTATCTGTGATAGCACATCTACCATCATACAGTTTAGATACTTCATTTGAGAAGTATAGATTCTTAAGTGATAGTAAAAATTATCATGTGAAAATAGACACCCTACTTAAATTTGCATTTTTATTTGTCAAATTTGTAGCCTAACTCACAGGGAACTCATTCCTGAATTCCAAGTTTGAAACAGAGCTATAGACGATTTTGTTCACAGAAGAGTAAGATATCAAGATTCCTTAAAAACAAAATTCAAGTAAGGCAAGTAAATGACCAGATGTGAATTACATACTCCCAAGACTGGCTTTTTACATTGATATGATTTTATGCATTAGCTAATAAGTTTTTGATGTCCTTTCTCTGACCTAATAGAAATCTTCGTGTTGCTGATAGGAGGTCACTTGATTTTCTTATGAAATAGAAAGCAAGACAAAGAGAAAAATATAGAAGCTCAAAAATCATTTTCCAGAAGGAAACTTCAGAAACAGAAGTTGAAAAACCAAACTACCAGATTTTTGTAATTGTCACTCTTGTGAGTTTTAGGAAATCATTTGTTAACTGAATTCTAGTTTCCCATGCAACTAATATTGTGGTCAGAATATTAACAAAACAGTATGGTTCCTTCATGCCTATTACAGTTATTAGAGTAATGGTATTGCCCATGGCAGATACATCAAGCCAGTGAAGAAATAAAGACTTGAATACTTTGGAAGAGTACATTGAAAAATTTCTAGAATGTTACTATGGAAAACTGTTCTGAATTAAATACAAGGACAATTAATAATACACCTATTATTTTAAAGCCCTAATAATACACCTATTATTTTAAAGTGTAAATTTGTTAACTTGGATTTTGGCAGAGGTAGTCATGGAATATTGAGTAGGAGTATTAAGTCATTTAATATTAGTCAGTCAACAGAATATCACTCTTAAGACTTATCTTCCATCATTCAATTTGGTAAGCTCACTGATTATTGGTAGTCACATTAAGAGCCAACTCTCATACCCTGCAATCTCTGGTATAATAAAAAAATATCATCTATTTTTAAACAATCAAGAAATCCCACCATTTTTTCTTCTTAACCATTTAAGTGCTAGGTACTGATAAATAGAACTGAAAGCCGCCAATGCAAATATTCTAAAACTTGGGAGAACCTAAGCTACAATTTTATTATTCTGTCTTGTTGATTATGCATATTTTAGGAGCATCCTTTTTTGCTCTTAAATAAGAAATCTGTCAACTTTCCTTGTAAAAGGTATATTTTCCAAGCTACCTCACAAGGTCTTGAAAGACAAAATGTCATGTAACATTTCATAACCTGACAATATTTAAAAAGCCACAAAGCAATATTGTTTATCACCTCTCTTTGATGCTCTTTCACTTTGTAAATTTAGACTGCAGCACATGTAAATGGAGTCACCCATTTTGTGAATTTCTCTGCTTTCTGCTGAGTATATAGTATTCATTAATAAGAAATCTCTCAGGACAGTTGTTTGATGTCTCTTTACAGTTATCCTAGAGCCTGAAACTTGAAACTTGATTCAGAAAGAGACTTTGAGGCAGGGCTTTCCCTAGTGTGGTGCACAAACAATCTATAAATAACTTCAGTAAAAATTTCAAGTGTGCTTCATATGTATGGAAAGAAAATTTCTTGACTTTTGGTTGATTATACTAGGCAAATAAAAGAACCTAGTTACCACTTACTACTTAGATTTACTAGCACTCAACACTTCAGTTTTCTTTTTAAAAAAGTTGTTTTATTTTTTATCAGTATGCTGAAACAAGACCACTTTCAGAAACATTAGATTTAGTATAAAGAAAGACACTAGAAAGAAGCATTCTCCAGGTTAGATAAATTGTTGGCATGAAAGTAAAAGTTGAGTACTTACCATTTCTTTTTATTTTATTTTAGCCTTTATGATTTATAATTTGGGGGGGATTTTTGGGCCACATCCGGCGATGCTCAGGGGTTATTCCTGGCTATGCACTCAGAAATCGCTCCTGGCTTGGGGGACCATATGGGATGCCGGAGGATTGAGCCAAGAGACATCCTAGGTTAGCACATGCCAGGCAGATACCCTACGAATCATACTACCACGCTGGCCCCTATGATTTATACTTGTATAGTATTTATAAAAGTATACCATTTATACTTTTATAGTATAAATGGTAGAATTTCAATGGTAGAATTTTACTCAGATACCAGGCCCTCCACAATAGTGCCCATTTCTTCTACCACTAGCATTTTCTTTACTTTCCAAGACAAACAAAAACAAAAACAAAAAACGCACTTGTTTTTATTCCTAGCTAAGCAAAATAGTGACTTCAGAAAATGCTAGGAATCAATTCATATATCATAGCAAATTGCTATTTGTAGAAATATGGCCCTTATTAGAACATTCTATTTGTGTTATTATTATTAACATCACTAGAATTTTATTTGGTATTGCATTGATTTTTTTTTTATTTTGAAGTGAACTTGCTGATTAGGGCCAGGGAGTAATCAAGAGGCCACATGGTTTTAAACTTGGAGTTTAGTGCTTGCTTTGGCTATCTCTCCTACTCTACATTGAATTTATTATATTTGATTTTAGGCACTGTAATTTATAATCCTTTGATAATTCATTTTTGTGTATAAAATATTTCAGAACCACACTATTCACCAATGTTCATCACTCCACCACTATTCCTGTTCCTCCATTCCCAAATCCCAGTACAAGTCCCTCCTTATACCCAGACTTCGGACTAAAAGACTAATTCTTAGTTTCAGTTGCTTTGGGGCATTTGCTAATTGTCCTACTATGTTTCTTCATGTCCAACATATAAAAGTACATTCTTTTTTGATATTTTATGACATGTGGTTTGTTAGTACAGTTCACTCATAACAGTTTCATTTATTACTCTTAAAATAAGGGAGATATATCAGTAAGCCTAATAAAGCTCGATGTTCTGTAATGCATACCTTAGATTCCAGTGCTAAACATACCAATTGAGGAATGTTAAAAAAGGAAATTTACACAAGATGCCAAGTCACAAAATATCACTTAGGTAAGAGTTCCACCTCAAAATAGCCTCAATGCAATAAATTGCTGAGTTCCTAGTTTGTCTTACTAAGAAATAAAGATCCTCATGTGAGTACTTTAAAGGACTCTCAAGTGATTGACTATCCACAGATGGAAAAAATTTATAAATGAGGTTTTCTAGCCATAAAAAATTAATTAATAATTAGTAACCATTGGTATGTGCACATAAGCATACATATAGTACTCTCAATTTTAAAATGTGTTATAAATAATACCTTATTTATGTCATTACTCTTTACATACTTTGAATTTACAGTTAAAAGATTAGTAAAATTGCTCAGAATTACTCTAAGAATTAGCACTTCAGGAATGGTAAACATTGTACCCCTAAATAATGCCAATATTTGTACTCTTATAAAACAATGTTACCTCAATTAAAATATTTTGTCTAAAAGTGAAACATAAACATTGTTTTAGATAATGATAAATTCTTAATTTCATGAATGAATGCAAGTCATATTTCCTATAATATCTAATTATTTAGAGCATTGTTATAAAAGTTATTGACAATATTGTGATTGTATTGATGAATTGGTGTGGGTTTTTTGTTTGGGGTTTTGTTTTGTGTTGGTGTTTTGAGCCACACCTGGTGATGCTCAGGGGTTACCACTGGCTATATGCTCAGAAATCACTCCTGGCTTGGGGTACCATATGGAAATCTGGGGGATCAAACACATTCTGTCCTAGAGCAGCTGCATGCAATGCAAACGATCTATAGTTGTACCACCGCTCCAGCTCCTGATGAATTGTTTTAATGACAAAAATATAATTTCTTGAATCATATCACTAGCATATCAAAATAGAAAGGCAATACAAAGATGTCTGCTGTTTAGCCTCTAAGGTCAACTGATGCCCTCATAATTTCAAATGCTGCAAGCTAAGAAATTCTTAAATTTACAATAACTTTTTCAATTCCTACTATTAAAATTAAATATCCACAAAAGACCATAATACTTGACTTTCTCATTTTATGTCAATAGGTAGAGAAAATAACTGGTAATTTTCTAACTGGTAGAAAAAATATTTTTTCACACTAAATAATAAACTTAAATATCATTTCATAACATTGCATTGAAAGTAAATACAATTTATACTAGACATCACTTATTGAATCACAGTTTCAAAATATATGCGTACTATTAAAATTTTTCAAGAATTTATATATTCAAAATAATACTATGTTAAATAAACATGTGTCAATTATTTCTCTATAGTTCAGATAAAACATTATTAAGTAAATACTAAGCATCTTTGCATGTCTGGGACAATCTCTTACATCATAAATACATCTGTGGTTTATTACTGAAATATTAAAATGATTTTTTAAAACCACCACAAATCAAATTAATTTCAAATTTAAGATAAAATTTTATTAGTTGAAAAGAGCATTTGCTCAAAACTCTTTAGTTTTATAGTGGTTAAAGCAGAGAAATAACCATGAAAGTACTTAAATTAGAGTAAGAATTGTAGAATAGGGCTTAACAAGCTCATAGAGCTGACCCAGCACTGGCTGCTTCCTAGACTAAAAATTAATTAATAATTAGTAACCATTGGTATGTGCACATAAGCATACATATAGTACTCATACCTTGGGTATGAAATTATTTAAATCAATGTTTCTCACCATGTAAAACCATAATGAGCACTCCCTTACAAGACCCTTTTCCCCAAAGCACATCCTTCAAGCTGCAGTGGTAGTGACAGACTGGCCAAAATTATTCAAAACTTGTCAACACCATTTCTTCATCCTTAATCTAATAATGTTAAATCTCTAGATAACAAACCCAACACAGTCTATAAAATAATGTGAAGACATTATAAGAAATATATATTCCAAAATGATGTTCAAACTATATAATAATTGACAATCGACTTTAGAAGTGTTTCTCAGTCCAGAGAGATAGAGAGATAGCCCAGGAGGTAAGACATTTGCCTTGCATGCAGAAGGACAGTGGTTTGAATACCAGCATCCCATATGGTCCCCTGAGCCTGCCAGGAATTATTTCTGAGCGTAGAGCCAGGAGTAGATCCTGCCGGGTGTGACCCCAAAAACAAAAAAGAAAAAAAAGAAAAAGAAAAATTAGTATTTCTCATTGCTTCTAACAGACTGATAGAGAATCCTAATATTTTATGTTATGTAGTTTTTCATGTTTTTTTTTCAAGGGTATCTAAAATTTGTATGGAAATGTTAGATTTACGCAAAGACATTTTTCTGTCCTTGATCATTAATTTTTTTGTTTATATATATATTATTTACAAAATCATTTTTCTTAGAGTAATTAAAATATTTTCTTTAGATAAAGTTGATCATTGCTAGAAAAAAATAATTTATCTGAAGAAATTAATGCAGAAACAAGCACTACAACTGGGGAAAAATATTAACTATTCAATGTTGCTTATAGTTGTACCAAGTTGAAACTTCACACCGATTTTAAAAATGATAATTCACCTGACATAATACCCTCTAATTCAGCAGATAACTTACAAGTTACCTATTTAAAGAAGAGATAAATGAAATAATCTACCTACCTTTAACTTGACTTCAAGTAACTTGTCTTTTTCCTAATGAAAATTAAGTTCATTATCTCAGTCTGTGATGATCATTAGTGAACATTTTCATTGTTACTTTTGTTTTCTGGAATAACCCTTTAATACAGGAAGAAATACCTCCACAAAGTAAGAATATTAGGTATGCTGGAACTGTTTGTCCTTTATAATGAGATTAAGTGCTAGAATTTAGAATAACCTTGGTAATGAAATTCAAGGGAATGTAATTTGATATAAGGAAAAATACTAATGGACAGACAATAAACAGAAATTGTAAAAAAAATCATTGTAAAACTTTTGAAGGAAAAAGTGTAACCAAACTAAAATTTGGGCTTTTATTTTATTTAATCTTTGTATATTAGTTTTGTATTTTGTGTTTAAGTAAACACATTGTAAGGGGTGAGAAAAACTTTCACTTAGCTAAATCTCCAAATTGTATTGACTGATGGCCCCTTAAAAATAATAGAACCAGAAATTTAATTATGATTTAAGATCAAGATTTATTATAGAGATTCAGAGAGATAGCCTCAAGTTCTAGAGCAGAGGCTCCATATTTGATCCTGGTATTGTATAGCCTTGTTAGTACTCCTAGGGTATCCCTTCAGCCCCTCACAGCTAAGTGAAGTATCAACAAAAGTAACCTCCAAGTCTTTTAAGCACAACTTGTAAACTTCCCCATTGCACACCTCTAAATTGCTTGGGATTGCATTTAATAAGTTATAAAATATAAAATGCATAAAAGTGTATTAATTAATTTAGCATCCATACAATGGACCTATGCAAGATGTACAAAATGTATCAACATTCATATCCCTTTCTTTAACATACATAGGAGCTGTTGAAATATATGAGCTGTTGAAGAAATTTCTAACTGGGGTGTTTAAACAAAGCAAATCATGATAAAATGATT
>PVKC010002280.1:17015-44546 GCA_004027635.1 Crocidura indochinensis
CATGCTCAGAAATTGCTCCTGGCAGGCACGGGGGACCATATGGGGCACCGGGATTCGAACCGATGACCTTTTGCATGAAAGGCAAACATCCTACTTCCATGCTATCTCCCGTTATGGTGTTTTTATGAGCCAGTTTGGGACATGAGTTTGACTCTTCTGGTAGCCTTCTCTGTCCTGTCATGGATGCATATATGTAACATGTACGTATGTAACACTTCCAGAAAAACAATTACGGGAGGCTTGAATTCAATCTTCATACTGCATAGAACCCAGAAAACTCTGGATATGATCAAAACTTCATCTCAAAAAGTTGAGATAATTATAAATCTAAGTCTCAGGTTTCATGTTGCTTGCCAGACCAACTTAATTTAACATAAGTTGTAGAAGCTGTGGAATGCAGGTACATTTTGGGAGGTGCTCCAATGGTTTTAATGGGAAGTAAAAAAATTCAAAAAGAGTGTCTGTGGCTGGAGAGATAGCATGGAGGTAGCGAATTTGCCTTACATGCAGAAGGACGGTGGTCTGAATCCCAGCATCCCATATGGTTCCCGAGTCTGCCAGGAGTGATTTTTGAGAGTAGATCTGGAGGAACCCTTGAGTACTGCTGGGTGTGACCCCCCCCCAAAATTTCTAAAAGAGTATCTTAAATTAACAAATTAAATTCAATCTAGTAATACCAACAAGGTTTTCCTGTGCACTGAGGTTAGAAAAGTCATAAAACAACTATGGCCCATCTATAACCGAAATGTAATCCAGAATGTATAAAAGTCATAAAAAGAATATAAAAAAGTATAATGAGTTAGTACTAGTGAGTCAAGTATGATAGAAATGCATTGAATTTAAGATGGTCCTTAAGGTAAAATTTTTGACCTTCATAAAATAGGTCAACAATACATTTTAAACTACTGAACATCCCATAAGATAGAAATAGTCCCGGTTTGATCTCTGGCATCCCATATGGTTCCCTGAGCCTGCCAGGAGCAATTTCTGAATGCAGAGCTGGGAGTAACTAACCCCTGAGTGTGGCTGGATGTGCACCCTCCCCAAAAAAAGAATGAAATGATGGGGCCAGAGAGATAACATGGAGGGAGTACTTAAAAAAAGTAGAATAAAGGTTAGAAAAATTAAATTCTACAAGAATGAAGGTGTCTCAAAGGAGATACAGTCAGATCTTGGCACATGGCCTCTGAGTATTGTGGGTGCAAACCATGAGCACCACTAAGTGTGGTTCTCCAAAATAAGATCAAATATACAGTTGCTGCTGTTTGACAAGATGGGATAGAAAGATATAAGGGATGCTTGAGTGTTGAATCAGACCTCTTCAGTAATTTTCTTTCCCTAGAAAGCTCTCTGGAGGACAATCATGATGAGAGTTTACCTAAGAGACAATGGCAGGTTTTTATGAGTCTACAACTGTTATTTCAGAGTGAAAAAGAAAACAAACATTATTTCATTCTTTTGGGAAGGGGGTGTCAATCCAGCCACACTCAGGGGTTACTCTTGGCTCTGCATTCAGAAATCACTCCTAGCAGGGTTGGGGTCTACAATTGTTACTTCAGAGTGAAGACGAAAACAAACATCATTTCATAATTTTGTTTTTGTTTTTGAGTCACACCAAAAACCAAAATTAATAAATAAAAGTTAGTCCACAAAAAAAAAGAAAGAAAATAGTCTAAACAATGTCAACAGAATGTGTTGTTGGCCATTGAACTCAATTTTGCTGACATCTATTTTTCTGGTATAGAAATTAAATTTTCACCAGCAGACAGTTTGAATGTCATGGTGAAGAATTCATATTGATTTGGCAAATTTTTAAATGTTTTTATTTAGGCACCATGATTTATGAAACTGCCAACCACAGAACTTCAACATGTTCCAATTCCAATTTCACCACCAGTGTTAGCATCTCTCCCCCAATGTTCTTCCTCCTCCACACAACCTACCCCAACAATTGCACTTCACTTAACTGAACAAGTACATTTTTAACTACTGTAGTTTGTGGCCCAAATTTGCCATCATGTTGGCTCTAAAAATATCCACTTGGAAAGTCATATGCACATTTTTATTCACTGCATTGATTTAAAAATTGTCAGGATTTAGAAATATCTATCTCCCATGACCTAGACCTAGTAGAGATGAGATACTTGAAAGAACCTTAGCGGCTATCATAATATTAAGAATAAAAGCAATAATGGCATTAAGTTAAATTAAACTAAATTGTCACACTGGAGATAAAAATAGGAAATGAAGGAGCCAGAGAGATAACATGGAGGTATGGCATTTGCCGTGCATGCAGAAAGATGGTGGTTCAAATACCAGCATCCCATATGGTTGGTCCCCTGAGCCTGCCAGGAGCAATTTCTTAGTGTAGAGCCAGGAGTAATCCCTGAGCACTGTCAGGTGTGACCCGAAAACCAAATTAAAAAATGAAATCTATTAATAATATCACATAAAACAAATCTATAGTGGTGATTAGATACCCAATTTTGAATGTTCAAGCACAAAATGACACCCTACATTAAAATATGTTGATAGATTTTATTTTAAAAAATGCAGTAGTATAGGACTGTGCGGTGGCGCTGAAGGTAAGTTGCCTGCCTTGCCTGCACTAGCCTAGGACGAACCGCGGTTCGATTCCCTGGTTTCCCATATGGTTCCCCAAGCCAGGAGCCACTTCTGAGCGCATAGCCAGGAGTAACCCCTGAGCGTCACTGAGTGTGGTCCAAAAACAAAAAAAAATGCAGTAGTCATTTATTCTGTGGGACATATTCATACAAATTCCTGATAGAATATTTTGACAAGAACAAATAAGTATCCAGATAAATATAAACTGAGTTTAAATTTTAAATAAATAATAAAATTTAGTATAAAAATATCCCACTCAATATTTGGGACATATTTATACTTTGTAATGATAGTGTTTATTGTGCCACTATGATTTACAAAGTTATTCATATTTGAGCTTCAAACACACAATATTCCAACTTGAATTCTACCACCATTGTTGACTTTGCTCTGCAATAGTCCTCAGATTCCTGCCTAACCACCAGGCTGCCTCCTTAACGGGCACATTTTTAGTTTGATTGTTGCAGTTTGAATCTTGCTTTCAGAATTGCTGACTTTTTATTCATATACATACATGAATATATGTTTACACACATATATGCACCATATTTTGCAACATTGATGCACATAAGACCCATAATCCCTACCCTTGTTACTTCTCATTTGCTTTTTACTCTCACCTCAATATTTTCCTTCCCCACCCTTCAGATTTCTATAATCTAGGGTCAAAGGTAATCCATATATCCCTCCTTAAAACTTTGCATACCCTTTTCCTGTTATACTATATAGCACAAATAAGTAAAATAATCTAGTATTTGCCCTTCCTTCTTACTTACATCACATAACATGATTTCTTCCACATCCATCAGTTACTGTGAACTGCATGATTTCATCATTATTTGCATCTGCATAGCATTCAAATGTGACACAGTTTCATTATCCATTCATCTTTCATTGGACTCATAGGTTGATTCCATAACATAGCTCTTGTGCTAGGTGCTTCGGTTAATAATGGTGTGAATATGTCCTTTCGTTTGACTATTTTTTGTCTAGGGTTAGATATACAGAAAAGGAATTGCTGAGGCATATAGTAACTCTATTCCAACTGTTATGAGAAATTTCTAGACTTTATTTCTTAAATGTTGAACCAGACAAACATTCTCATAACATCCTTGACAATACAGATTGTTCCAAGTTTTTATATGTGTGTATGTGTGTATATATATATATATAATCTTTTTGAGATGACATCTCTTGTTTCCTTGACTAATATTTTTATGATAATAAATGATGATGAACAGTTTGCCATGTTCTTAGAGATCACGTTTCTTTTTTATAGAAGTATATTTCACTTTCTCTTACCTTCTTGAAGAGGTTTATTGTTGTTTTTACTTTTGTTATTATTATTGATCTTTGTGAGTGTTTTACAAATATATATATCTTAGATTTCACCCTTTATATGATGCATTAGTGCAAATATTATCTCCCATAAATCTACTTGTCTTTTAGTGTAATCCCATTGATTCATTTTGTTTCTGTTGCCCTGTTCAATGATATGAGATTATATCATTGAAAACACTTTTGGGGTCCAAATCTTGGAACATTCTACCTATGTGTTTTCAGTGTATATTATATGTTCTGGTATGATTTTAAGATCTTTGATCCACCTTAAATTGACTTTTGTAAAAGGGTATGAGATACAGATTCTGATTATGTTTTTATGTATGTTTATCTAGTTTTCCCATCATCACTTGCCGAAGAGGCTATTTGTACTCCAGTTAACCTATACAACTTCTTTTTTCATAAGCTGTTGAACACAATTTTATCTTTGGTTAACCCCTTATTTAAAGAATAAATCCTCATTCCAGTACCCAGGAGGTTTAATCACCATAGTTTCAAGTTGAGTAATGAGATATATCCTAATTTCTTATTTCTCAGTATGCCTGTGATTCTTCTAGGCATTTTAAAACTTCATGTAAACTTATTATTGATTATTCTAAGTCCTTGAATTTCATCTGAATTTGAATGATTCCTTCACCATTGTCCTTAAATTCATACTAATTCCTATGGCTATACTCTTAGCAGGCACAAAATAATATATTTTTGTTTGCAGCAAAGTAGTAATATACTACATATTATATTAATATATATAAATATATTATAATATGTATATTGTAATATAATATATTTATTTGCTGTTTGCAGGAAAGTAGTAATAAAATTATTATTATTATTATTATTATTTTTGGTTTCTGGGCCACACCCAGTGACCCTCAGGAGTTACTCCTGGCTATGCGCTCAGAAGTCGCCCCTGGCCTGGAGGACCATATGGGGCACGGGGGATCGAACCACAGTCTGTCCAAGGCTAGCACGGTAAGGCAGGCACCTTACCTCCAGCGCCACCGCCCGGCCCCAATAAAATTATTTTTAAGTAGCACAGATAAAAAAAATTTGTGAAAATTAATGCCAATCATAATGAGGTCATTAAGTCAATGACAAAGTTTGCTAAGATTTTGAAGATTTTTACATTAATATTCATCAAGAAAATTGGTCCTAAATTTTTCTAGGAATGTCTCTGTTTTGTGTATAGATGTTGTGTTGGCTACATAGAAGCTATTATGAAGAAATTGTTTTTCTGAACTTTTTGAAAGAACTTAAAGTGAAAGTAGTGAGTTTTCTTTGAAGGTTTGATTGAACTTACCAGTGAACACTCTTGACCAGGGCTTTTGTTATTAGGAGATAATTAATTACTGTTTAAATTCCATTGCTAGTAATTTAGGTTTTCTATACACTCCCCATTCATTATGGGAGATTACATAATTCTAAGACACTGTCTACTTCTAGGTTAACCTGTTTAATTGCATAACTTTATTCATAGAAAGAATTTATGCTGCCTTGAATTCCTGGAGTCTTTTGTAATTTCTTTATATTCATATCTGGTTGGATTTATTTGAACATTTCTTTTCTTTTTCCTCCTAAATCTAACTAAAGGTTTGTCTATAATGCTTATTCTTTCAAAGAACTAGCTCCAAGCATCATTGACATTTATTGCCTTCTTGATTTCTATATTATTGATTTCTCCATAATAATACTTGTTATTATTCTGTTTATTATTGATATCCTTCAACTATTTTTGGTATTTATTTTTGATTTCTTCTTCAACTGATTAAGATCTGTTCTTATGGTGTTTAAGTTTTCCTTCTTCTCTTATGTAGACCTATGTTTCTATGAATTTCCCCTCTTAGTGCAGCACTATAGATGCTGGTACTATAAATACTGGTAATTTGTTTCTTTTTCCTCATCACTCTAACAGAATATTTTTATGCATTCCTTGATTTTCTCTTTAATACAATAGCTATTTATCATTACTTTTCTCGGTTTTTCTCCAGATTTGGCTTTTTCTCCATCTCCTTTTTATGATTTAATTTACTTTATTTAAAAGCATGTACCATCTGATCCTAATACATTTGTTTTCAAGTAACTGAAAGACAAATTCTTAGAAATGAAAACAATGAAGAGAAAAAAGTTGTGTAGCAACAAGAAAATACATAAAAAATATTGTATCTTCAGTGAGGTCAAGGTCTTCAGTGAGGTCATTAAGTCATGGCCAGAGGTTTAGTAAGCTCTTGTTGCTAGATGACCATTTTGTTTCTTTGTTTCTGAATATAAGGTGACTTCAGAGAAGAATTGGCATCTTAATTGTTGTGTTCTTATGGGGATAACAGTATTAAACAAAAATGGAGTTACCATATGGCTGTGAATGAGGCTGCATTGTCCAAACATTTTAAGCACTATTGCCGACATTGGCTTATATGGGTCATTTATTCAGCTTCCAGGGCTTCTTGAAGTATGAGAAAATGGGGGAGGAACATGCCCAAATTCACACCCGAAAGTGTTGATGATAGCATCCCAACTATTGGCATATTTGGAGTTTTGTCGAGATTAGTGTCTCTGCGGAGAACTGCAGAGGAGTGGTAAAGCAGTTCCATTAGCAAAGTGATGATTGTGGGTGATGGGTACAATAGGTGTGGCTTCATCAGGGTGGGAATTTAGCCCACCATCTTCTCCTGAGATTGCCAGCTTTTAGTTGCCTGACTGGTGTGTCCGTAATTTTTCACGGCTTGGCTTACATCTCTTTCGATAACAGAGTGAATCTGTGGAGCTGGCTGACTGTAGACATAGGAACTGTGTTTTTCCATCTCTGTTTTAATGGTCAATTCATATCTTTATGACATTATGGTTTAAGAGGATGTTTGGTATAATTTCCAAATTGATAGATTTATGTATGTTAGAGATTTGTCCTAGTATGTGGTCTTTCATGGAAAACTCCCATATGCACTACAGAAGAATGGGTATATGCTTTTAGAAGATGGATGCCCCTGTACATACTCATTAATCCCAGTTCTTCGTATTCCTTATTTAGAACTCTTGTGTTTTTATTGATAGTCTTTCTGATTGTTTCCCTCAGTATATTTCTCATATTAACGTCTTTAAAGGCTTTCAAAACTTTTCTGATCCTTCATTTGGTTCAGATATATTGGCAAACGTTGTACTTCACCTATTGTTCCCTTAATCATAATAGAGTTCATTCCTGTCTCTAATAATTTTATTTACATTGAATGCTATTTGATCTCATGTAAGTACTGCTGTTGCAGCTATCTTTATTTGCTAGCATCTTGTATGACTGTTTTCTGTCCTTTCACTCTGAGCATACATTTATTCTGTGATTTTCGGTACGATTTTCTGTAAGCAATAAATAGATTGTTTTCATATCCATCCAGTCATACTATACCTTTGATGGAGCGAAATCAGAGAGATTCTTTCATTAATTCCATCTCTTTTTTTATACTTTAGTAGCCTCTCTTTTTCTTTCTTCCTCTCTCACTGTCACTGTTTTTTTCCACGTTTATTGTAATATGCCATGGTGTTGATTTATTTAGTCTATTTTATTTGATACTCCTTAGTCTTTTTACATATGTAGAGAATTTATCTCTCCAGAGACTGGAGAAGTCCTGAGCTATTTCCTACACACTCATTCTTCTTTCTCTCCTGATATTCCTATAATTTGGAGATTTTTCCTCTTGCTGACATTCATTAAGTATCTTAATTTTCCCCCCTTCTTTTGCTTCTCTTTGCATTTGTCACTTCATTGCTGTTGTCTGCTTGTATATTGTCTTTAAAATTGCTGATATGACTTTCTGTATTCAGAATTCTGTTACAATAGCTTGCTATTATTTCCTTTAGCTACTTCTATTTCATTTGTATGGATTTATTCATACTATGAATCCATTTTTCTCTTAGTGACTTGAATTAATCTTACAGTTATTGCATGCAGTGTTGATCTGAAGTCCACCTCGAGCAAGGTCAAGAATTTTGATGGGCTTAAGGACTTGCCTGGACTATCCCTATCTGTTGACGTAGCTTAATTCCTTTGTTTGTCCAGAATTTCTTAGAATGTTTTGAATACTGACAACGAGCTTTAGATTACTGACTACCTGTGTATTGATCTCATAACATTATTTTACATTGTACTAATAGGCTGCTACTGATGCCTCTATTATTCTATTTCCATTCCTATGTAATAATATTTCAGTGGGATAGGCAGGTTTAGATTTAGTCCCTCTCACTTAGTTACTAGGTTTTTGTGAGGGCACTCTAGCACCAAATTTCCACCAGTCCTTAGACTTGGTGGAGTAGAATAATGAAAGGTCCCTGAGGTTGGTGGCTTGGCCAGATCTCACTAGGATGGGGCCACTATTTATACTTTTAAAATATTATTTATCTGAATTCTAACAAGTTGTCCTATATATTTTATTTGCTAATTCTGCCTTTAATATATAGAGCTAATTTCATGAAGGTTGCATGCAGAACTAGAAGTAATAAGATTGAAACAATTATATTATACTAAATAATAACATATCATTTCCCTTGTCAAATGATATCAATTTGTTACATGACTCATTTCAGTGCCCTTTCTTAAGTCCTTCTGAGACTCTGGGTAGTCACTGACAGTATTATTGGTTTCCTCTGGTAGATATAAAATCTGTGAAAATGAGAAAATTTTTTGTCCTTTTCTTATAAAGAAAGTATAAAATATTAGATATTTCAAGCCCCCAAAATATTTATCTGCCTCTACATGTGGTACCATATCAAATAAATCCCAAAAATAATATAGGAAACCATCAAGGTGAAAATATTACATACAAAGTTCCAGAAATTTGAAGACTTATTTGTTCCTGTCTCAAGAGGAGTCATTTGAAATCAAAATGGCATCAACACTGGCAAAATTATGTCTTGTTCCATTTTTTTATTCTGTATGTGTGCAATGAATTTCTTCTAGAGTGGAAGGACTTTATATTTCCCAAATATATTTACCATGGGGTTCTGTGCTCATAAAACCTTGTAAAGAGATCATGTTCTATGGAACCACTTTGGGAAATAAGGTAATAGAAAAAGTTTATGTTACCAGAGTACACATACACATTTGTTAAAATTCTCAAGACATATTACTTGTGGCTCTGTAAAGAAACAGCTTTGTTTGTTTTGTGAAGGAGTTGCATATAAAACCTGCTTTTTTCAGATCTTACTCCTGGTTCTGTGCTCAGGGATCATTCTGGACAATGCTCAGAGGACCACAGTTATGCCAGGGTCTAAACCTAGATCGACTTCCAACAAGACAAGCAGCTTACCCACTGTATTATCTTTACATACCCTGAAAATATTTCCTGAATAATATTGCTCCTTTTAAATAAGCAAATGATTGGCTCATTCTTTGGACTTCCTCCACTAAGCTGCTTTCCTTCTTAGGAGCGGAAGGTTGTGTGGTATGATTCCTATTTGAGTGTTAGATTTCCTGAACCCATTATTGTACCTTTGCACTGTGTGGATTATTTCCTGCAGCAACATTTGCTTCCAGACCCACGTCTCACTACTTCCTCTCACCAGATCCCCCTTTTGAAGCTTGGGCTCCAGTTATATCTCTAGCATTTTGGGACCACATTCAACTATGTTTAGGATCTACTGACTCTTCTCAGCTGGTATTTGAGGGATTAAGCCCAAGTTGATAGTGTTGGAAGGCAAGTACTCTACCTGTTGTCCTTTCTTACCAGCCCCACTAGCTTTGAAATCTGATGATTTTCCATTGTGTGCTACAAAAAGTATAACTTCTTGACTGGTATTCAATGGCATTCATATTTTTGGCTCTAAGTAACTCTTTTAAAAAATTTTATTTAATGAAAATGTACTACATAGTTGACATAACTGATCATAATCCATTTGTTTCAAGATAAGGGAAAGCAAAGTTATTTAGAAAAATAGAAAGAAAATAGAAAGAAAAACTAAAAATTAATAAGGAAGAAAATAAAAAATAAAAGAGAAAGCTCAGTAGCAAGTATATTTGTAGAAATTATTGTATCTCCAATGAAGTAATAAAATAAAATGAACAAATTATTTATACCTCCAGAAAAAGTATACGATGGAAAATTATTCATTATCATTAATGTCTTTTAGGTTTTGATTTTATGAGTTTTATGTATTTTAGTTATAGCAATACATAGTAATTTTACCCTGTGCTTCTATAGAAACTAAAAGTCAGAAGTAGACAAATAAAAATTGAGTTGAGGGGCCCGGGAGATAGCATGGAGGTAAGGCATTTGCCTTTCATGCAAAAGGTCATCAGTTCGAATCCCGGTGCCCCATATGGTCCCCCGTGCCTGCCAGGAGCAATTTCTGAGCATGGAGCCAGGAGTAACCCCTGAGCACTGCCGGGTGTGACCCAAAAACCAAAAAAAAAAAAATTGAGTTGAAATAAGCAAGAGTAAAATATAAATAAAAAATGCCATTTTGATCTGAAAGAATGACTTAATTTTTATTTTTCATCCTTTGAAAAATTTTATAGCATTAAAACATACTTGAGATATTTGATTGTGAGTAAAATGCTTAAGAAAGGATTTAAAAGTTCTGTTGGAACGTTATGAAGTAAAAAGGGGAAAATATGCCAACTAAAAAACCAATAGTGTATGTAGTTATTTTTATTTCTGTACTATAACAATTGATTGATGATATATATATATAACTGAACTGAAGGAATTTATATATAATGTATATTTTATATATACATATATGTAAATCCATATCAATAAGTATACATATATTGTTATTGCCTAGGGGCCAGCACCTTTACTAAGGATCTCAAGGAAATACGTAATACAGGATATTGAATACAGGGATTCATATATGCAAAGTGTGTGCTCTACACATGATCTAAATCCCTAGATGGTTGTACCACACCCGCACACCTGACAGTGCTCAATGCTTTCTCCTGGCTTTGCTCAGAAATCACTCCTGGCTGAGTGGGAGATCAGATGAGGTGATGAGAATTGAAGCCACATCAGTTTCATACAAAGCAAGTGCCTTATCCACTGCACTCTGGTATATCACAAGCAATAGTTAACAAACTATAACTTAATTTTTAAAAAGACAACATCACAAAAGCCACCTCGATCATAGAAATTTTTTAAATTTATAAAATAGTAACACATAAAAGTCCTCTTTAAAGTTCTCTTATCAAATGTTACAATATATTTTCTCTATGAGTGATATCTGGATAACTAATATATCTGAGAGAATATCTAAATAATTATTCTCAATTATAAGTAGCCATAGCTTAAGGCTGCAAGTAATATAGAAGAAATGCTTTTAAGTATTGGAAATATGGAGTTATATATGGCCCAGGGACATAGGTAATGGCACAATTAACCTTGTGCACAATGAAGTCATGCTATTTACTCATTAGAACATACAAAAAACATTTTGTAAGCTCAGGTCCTGAGCAATGGTAGAGAGTAAGAGGTTTGCCTTGCATGTGGCTGACCAGGGTTCTGTCCCCTGCATTGCATATTGTCCCCTGAACTGCCAAAAATGATTTCTGAATACAGAGTCAGAAGAAATCCTGAGTTTCTACAGGTGTAGATCAAAAACAAAACAAAACAAATAAACAAAAAAAGGGGCCGGAGAGGTGGCACTAGAGGTAAAGTGTCTGCCTTGCAAGCACTAGCAAAGGAAGGACCGCTGTTCAATCCCCCAGAGTCCCATATGGTCCCCCCTAGCCAGGGGCAATTTCTGAGCGCTTAGCCAGGAGTAACCCCTGTTCATCAAACTGGTGTGGCCCGAAAAAACAAAAAACAAAACAAAAAACAAATAAACTAACAAAAAAAGCACTTAGGAAACTCTTATAATGTGCTAAGAACTGGAAAAGTTCAATTACAGGAATAAGCCATGTTGAAAGAATTAAAAGAAACCTAGTAATAATGGTTTATTTTTGTTTTGGGGCCCACACAAAGCACTTTTCAGGAGTTACCCCTCTACACTCAGAAATCACTTCTTGTGGGATCAGGGGACCATCTGAGGTGTCAGGGATTGAATCTGGGTCAGCGGCATGTGAGGCAAATGCCCTGCCAGCTGTACTATCACTCTGTTCTCCAAATTTTATACAGGTTGAAAGTAGCTTTTGCTTTACTGAAATAATTGCATTTCAGTAAAGATCGGCAAGATGAAAGTTGCTTTTGCCTGTTACTAAACTTTGTAAAAATTCTTCAAAACCTTTAATTAAAATTTATTTTCCAGAACAAATAAGAGTTATAAGAGTTTTGTTTGTTTGTTACAACTGATTATTAATCAATATAGATATATTATTGACAAAACGGTGAGTAGGAAGTCACCATTTGATCAATCAATTGATTAGCCCTATTATTTTTTGGGGGAGGTCACCCCCAGCAGTGCTCAGGGGTTACTCCTGGCTCCATGCTCAGAAATTGCTCCTGGCAAGCACGGGGGACCATATGGGGCACCGGGATTCGAACCGATGACCTTTTGCATGAAAGGCAAACGCCTTACCTCCAATTAGCCCTATTATAATACAGAATATTAAACCTGGAAGGCATATACTCCTTGCTTTATATACACTAAAACAGTAAGTAACTTCCAATATAAACAAGTCCCCAAATTCATAATTTACCTTAAGGTAATAAATATTGAGACGTAAATTTGGGGCTGGGCGGTGGCACTGGAAGTAAGGTGCCTGCCTTGCCTGCGCTAGCCTAGGACGAACCGCGATTCGATCCCCCGGTTCCCATATGGTCCCCCAACCCAGGAGCCACTTCTGAGCGCATAGCCAGGAGTAACCCCTGAGACGTAAATTTAGGCTAAAGTCCAGACCCAGTAAAAAATAAAAGAACAAAAAGGGGAAAAACAATTCTATGAAAGAACATCAGCAAAGATTACCAATAAGTTATCATTTGCTGTCCTGATTCCACCTCCACCCACTTTTATTTAGCATAGCCATGACTAAGATATGTTCAAAAGGATGACTTATATAGAAAGAAAAAAAGATCATAATTTTCAAATAAAAAAAAAGCTTATCTCTGAGTGGGAGAAAACAGTCTTGTTTCTTCATAGCACTAGGTTTCAAAGTGTTTGCTTAGAAATGTAGAGTTGGAGGGATTGTGAAGTGACAAGCATTTGACTGAAAATATGTCCCAATCAAATAACTATTTGAAGTAGTGACCCTTTCCTTTTTCCTGCCACTCAACATAGAATACAGCATTTATTTCTTGGTTGGTCTTTACTATCTTCCACAGAGGATGAATGAAAAAGACAGCTTATTTCTAGTCTAAAAATTCACAGATATTACCATGGAGAAATATTTTTATGGAAGTTTCATTATATAATCAGCCTGATTCCTTAGGTAAATTTTAAGGAAATGGTTCAAGCAATCTTATATCGCTGAATGTATTTTACCCTGTAAATGTATTTATGATCTTCTGCTCCATTTATATCCCTTAGTCATGCTAGCTAGAAAAATAAAATACCATAGAAAAATAAAATTAAAATTTATGGGAAATTAAGGCAGTTATTGTGGAGTATGGATAATGGTATTGTTAAAGAAGACTGTATAGGTGTGTTTCATTTTTTTGTAGGGCAAGTACTTATGTCCTTAAAATCCTTAAAGTATGCTGGCAGTGACATAAATCATAAAATAAGAAGCTAATATATCTTATGCATTGAATTTCAGGACATTCTTTTTGTTTTTTAATGGCAGCCTTCTAAAAATTCCTTGAACATCTTATTTAGAGTTGTGGATTTCTTTGTATTTCTTGTAACAAATAATTTTATGTTTCTTATATTTAATTACCCTGAACTCAATATTATGAAATGTAAGAGGAATTAAAATATATTGCCTATTTTCTATCCTTAAGTTGCTTGAGTTCTATTGGAAGATGCTATCAAGAAAGTCATAAATAATAAAACACAGAAAATGTTTCATGATGAATAATAGGTTTAATACATTACAGGGAGGGGCAACTGGATGACAAACCGTGATGAAATAAAGGGAAATAGTTAAAAAAAATTATGTATCTTCAATTAGAATATTAGAAGGAGCATAGTCAGAAGCTTTTCATAAACAGATTCAACTCTGTTAAACCAGTTGGAAGATAGAAGACCGAGGAGAGTTGGAGTTGGGTATGTCTGCCCACATCCTCTCTCTAACCTTCTCCCATTTGTCTTCTGGTGCTTGCAGTTCTCATCACTTGAAAACTCTTCTTTATACCCCTATAGCCAAAAATAACACCTCAGTTTTTCTATTACTGCTTAAATATAGTATAAAAAAGGTCTTTCATGACCATATTATAAAAATGCAGTTAATTCTTCTCTTTTCTCATCATAGTGTATAGATTGAAAGCACTAATAGGACAGAGGATTATATTTTTCTGAAGAAGGAGGGAAGGAAGGAAGGAAGGAAGGAAGGAAGGAAGGAAGGAAGGAAGGAAGGAAGGAAGGAAGGAAGGAAGGAAGGAAGGAAGGAAGGAAGGAAGGAAGGAAGGAAGGAAGGAAGGAGGAAGAGAAGGAAGGAAACCCTTGAAATCTTTGTTTTTTAGAAAGTTCTAGTTGTTAGATATGTTTCACTGCCTAGTAAAGTAATACTTACTAATAAATTTGAAATTCCTTGCCTTTGAATTTGTCAACTCATATCAACCTCTAATCTTTCATTTCTGTAAATATTTTAGTAGCTTAAATTTTAACAATTACTGCAATTTTCTTTGAAACAAAACAGATTGCTCATATTCTAGTACACAAGAAACAAAGCTGAAAAGTGAAAGACTATCACAATAATATTTATCACATATTTATATGGAGATATTTGCTATGCTACTTCTCAACTAAATAATCATAGTTAAAACCCCAGAGCCATTCCTCTAGAATTTTAAAATTATGCATAAAAATACCCAAAGACAGCCTATAATAAGCATGATTAAAATATATCATTGATTCTCAGGAACATTTCCTTCTTTCCTCAAGATGAATAATTTATTATTAATCTACCTGCTGTTTCCAAACCCACACTATTGATTAGTATAAAAAACAGATGCTTGTAATTAAATCAGAAGTTCTATGAGATCATTAACGAGTCTTCTAGTAGCTAATAAAATTAAGGAAAATTTGTATTCTAAATTTATCAGTTCAGGAAGGACTGTAGAAAGAATCACTTGTACAACTGTGGTATTTGTAAATTATTTTTCTTTTTAATAAAATTTCTCATCTTTTATGTTATGAAACTGTGGAGATTATTTTAGTTCTTTAACACCAGCAGATTTATTTTTAATTCTATCCATGAAAATAGTGGTTTAGATAACTAGTATGATGTAACTTTGTTGTTTGTTCAAAAATGTTAGTGCTGTTGTTTCATGCTTTAGTTTAACTTTATAATCATTCCTCAAAAACTCATGTCATTTATATAAGTTTCATGTACTCGTTATGCCTCTGGAGTTCCAAAAATAATGTAATTTATATTGACTGAAACAGCATTGCAGCATTTGTCGCAGCAGCAGCTTTATTAACTATATATGACATAGTTTCAACATAGGCAGTTATTTTTATATTTTGTATAGGATAATGGCTTGGGAGACATAGTGGCTCTTTTATTTTATTTTCATTAATTTTTTGCCACTGTCTTGTTCTTAGCTGAAATTGCAGCTTATATATTTGCCCATTTGAATTTCAGAGTTGAGAGCACATGATTATTAAAGCTAAATACATATGGTATTTGTCCTACACAGAACATAATCCTTGAGTAGGGATTAATTATGGCACAAAATTATATTCTAAACTAAACTCAGATTATTTTTCTTATACCTATCTTTGAATTTAAAATGAGGAGTGGCTCCTACAGAAGCAATTTTTTTTTATCTATGAACTTTCTTTTCCTATAATTGTTGAGGTATTTAAAACTTGCACTTGGCACGTCATTTCTAGTAGATCATTTTCTAGAAGAAAGAGACTATATGTACAATTTAAATTCAGGTGGTCGTTGATAGTCTGGTTCTAGCATTCAAGTTTAAAACCCAAATCAACTGAAATATTTAATAAATGTCTGTATTTGGAGTTGAATTTGCGATATTAGATTAATGGCAACCTTAAATGTTGATACAAATTATTTTCTTGACTGGAGCTAGTCTTTGCCTTGAGGTGGCTGACCCAAGTTTTATCACTGGTACTGCATATCATGCCCAATCATAGCTAGGAATGATTTCTAAGTACAGAAGCATGAAAACTCAAGTAGAATTGGCTGTAGTCCCAACACTAAAATAGTAATAAAAATAAACAACTATCTCCAATCACAATTTGCTTGAAAACTACCCCAATGGGGGCCCAGGAGATAGCATGGAGGTAAGGCGTTTGCCTTTCATGCAAAAGGTCATTGGTTTGAATCCCGGTGCCCCATATAGTCCCCCGTGCCTGCCAGGAGGAATTTCTGAGCATGGAGCCAGGAGTAACCCCTGAGCACTGCCGGGTGTGACCCGCCCCCCCCAAAAAGAAAAAAGAAAACTACCCCAATGATATGAATATTAAGATATATTACAATACAAGTTTATCAAAGTCGAGGGCAAATTATTAGTATGGTTATTATCTGAGTGTTCAAGGCATTGTCATCTTGAATAAATAATTTACTCCAGAGCTTATTCATGGCCATTTTCCAAAGGAAAAGAAGTAATCTACAATTTTATTTGGATACATTTCCAGAGATACAACAACCCCTTTTACTCATAAACCATAGGTAAAAATACTTTGCTGATGGTATTACACTAAAAGACAATATTGAAAAACCTAGCATATCATAAAGAAATACAAATATTACCTGTGACTACTCTTAAAACTCCTTCTCCTCCTTTAAAATTGGACACAAACAGCTGTTTTTTTATGATGCCAATGGTGATTGGCAGGAAGGGTAAGTGATATGGCTAAACTCCAGAAAAGGAAATTTAAGAAGCAAAATCATTTAATATGATCTAGCATTACAAAATATGAGTTAAAGCACTTAAGGAAGGACATGTTAGATGAAATTCTGCATCACCAATATGCTTGTGTTCTTGCTACTCTGGAGTGACAAAGAAAGATTATTTCTGATCTACTGTATGTCAACCCACATTTCCTGCAGGTAGCACAATACATACAGTATATTTGGTTTTTGAAGGCATGTAAAGCAACATTTTTCATAAAGAAATGGAGCAATATTATAATATTCATTCTTGTATTTCAATTTTCTCTCTAAAAGATCATTTTTATCAGAGAGGATTCAAAAGTTCCCCAATATTAATCATCATTTTGTCAAGCTTCAGCTTTTGCAGTTTGATTCATCAACCATTATTACATTCATCATTTAAATACAACCACTGTCTCTTCCCATTATGAAAGGCTATGACAACATATACGGATTTATATAAAGGTTGATGACTATATGCTTTTTTATATTAGAAAACTATGCGAAAACAAAATTAATCTGATGAATGCTATTATTTTAACTTTTTTATTAGGTATAAAATGTTCATAAAATTATTCTCTCTATAACTTACCAAGGTTTATCAGCTTGTATAATTTTTATAATCAGAAGAGTTTGATTTTCTAATTAAAGTTTTGTCAAAGAAAATAAATTGTCTGTTTCTTTCCTTCCTTGGAGACATTTTATTCAAATGCTAGAAATACTGACCAGGTTTATCTCTGATCCTCTATGTGGTATGCAAATGAAATTGTCTATAACCAACACACCCAGATTTGGGGTTATTTTAAGTTCCCATTAGTGGAAGATCAACCAAATCTGAATATCAAGAGAAAAATAAAAAGCCATAAATTTTAAAGTTGATCAACGAAAACAGAGTGACTTGTGCTAGCTATAAAAGCCTCCAATGTGAGGTTGAGAGAGGGGTGCATTCTCTTCATTCACTTGAAGAAGTTAGATTACTGAGGTGGGAACACTGAGTTATATTTTTCTGCACAGGGAGTTATAAGCCAAATAAGTTTGGAAATCTCTGAATTATAAGATAATAACATAGGAAGCCTTCCAGAAAGTTATTGGAAACTTACTTCCAGTTTGGGGAGAGTATTCACCTGCTATCCTAAACATTATCAGCCTTCCCACACATAAATAATAAATAAATAAATAAGTAAATGCAAGCTTTCAAATACACAAGCTTAAATAGTTGTACTTCAAGCTCAAATAAAATCATCTTACTGTTACCAGAACATAATCCCTTCCTTTTAATGACATTACTAAAATCCCAATAAAATGAGATTTTTACTGTTGTAATGGATGTTCGCCTAATCAAGAGACAATTCATGAAAGGAGAACAAGGTTTACTCACCAGTGAGCTGAGGCCATAGAGAAAAAATGTCTGGGAATCTTAGCAGAGAGGAGTGTTCTCACAAACTATTTTATAAGACATTTTTGCAAGCTCATCCTTCTAATTCATACTCAGTATTATGCATTATGATTTGGGGGCACATGTGCATCGTGGCATCAAGTACAGCAATGACATTGAAGCTACAGTACAATAAGAACATCATAAGATAAGTACAACGAGAAACGTTGACTACTGCAAGGACATTGCATGTGGATGGGAGTAGATGTGTCTAATATTCTTATAAGTATGGCTATAGAAAGTTCCCTAAAATAAGCAAATTCTTTGCTTGGATGAATAGAAAATTTATCTTAAGTGCAGATAGAATGGGCATCTTTTAAGAATTTTCCCCTACAAGCAAAATCATCTCTTTAGAGAATATTATAAATAAATTATAAAATCAAAGATGCACATTTTAAATTCCCACCATAACATTATTATTGCTATTATTAATTTAATGATAAGTTTTTCAATTAAAAATCCTAATAATAATGTAAGCAATCACATGAAAAAATAAACACAAACCACACATATTGGGTGTGCCATCACCATGTTTCCTATGGCACATTTTAATTAAAAGGAAAATATTACCAAATACTGATTTTAGTGGAAACTTGTCTCCAAAAATTTCATCTGGAAAATTTGCTGAAAGAAAATTGTATAAGATCAGGTAATAAAAATGGTTTAGCAGTCTTCTGACACTTATTCTGTACATACAACTCTAATACTACTGGAAGTGACACCTAAGCACTGAACCAGGAGTGGCTCTGAGCATTTGCTAAGTGTGTCAAATCTACCCCTCAAAGAAAATTGTAAGGATGAAAAATAAAACTTATTCCAAAGTAAGTTCTTTAGAAACAGTTAATTAAAGGAAGCATTTTCAACACATGAGTCAATTATCTCAGAATATTCAAAGTGTATGTTCGTATTGTGAATGAAATGAATGGGGAGTCAATGAGGATAACAACCACAGAAAGATGTCATAGTCCCTTCCTGTCCCTCAATAACTTGCAGGTAAAGTTGAACATTCAGTCCAAAAAAAAAAAAAACAATAATATTGGGGAAATGTGTCATCAAAGCAATGTATTCCCACCTTATATTCTATAAGCTGAAATATCTTTGCTTTCTTTAGAAAGAGTAATAGTTCACACATGACTAATAACTGGTTATGATCTTTTAACTAAACTAAATAGATTCACTATATGCAAATATTTCTTAATGAATAGGGTTGGGTCTGTTTTTGTTTTTGTCTTTTGTCTTTCAAGAGGAAATAAAATGGGGCCAAGCATGTCTAGATCCAACAAGTTTGGTGAGATGTGAATCGAGTAGTAAAGTGAAAATTTAATAGATAACTAAGCTAGCTAGAAAGCCATGAGGATCACACATTGGTAAAACTCTGCCAATATGGTCAGACTTTCAGAAAACATTTTAGATTATATTGACAAATGCTGACTTGCAAATTCCTTGGGCTCTGCACATTTCCAAGACTGGAAAGCTGACAACATCAACAAATGAACAGAAATGAATCATGCTGAAGGGAGATATCATTTACAGCCCCTAGAGTCAAACATTGTTTTACATGTTCATTATTGATTCAGAACAACTAATGAACCAACCAACTGATAATAAAGCAGCCACTGTTGCAAAATCCCACAAGAGCAGAAAATAAAGAAATACTGGCATTAAAGATATGAGATATTTTAGCTTTAAAATACTCAAATGGCTGACAGAAAAGGGAGAGGAATATTTATCAGAAATCTAGATCTAAAGGTGGATCTTAGAAAAAAAACATATTCTAAAGAGTTGAACCAACAGAATCTAACAAAGAAAAAAGAAAGAAAGCTGAGAATATATTTACAGAATTAAAAAATAATAAATAGATTAATGCTATATGGGGTGCCATGCTGTACAAAACTGAGAGATGCAAAATAATTTGTATATACCACTAAAAATGGTTAATTTGGTCATTTCAACCCCCAAAAATGTTTGGAACAAATTAAAAGGATCAATAGTGAGAGGAAATTTTAAAGGCCATTGCAAAAAAAGAGAGAAATAAGTTATTGATACTCAACAAAAAAATAGAAAAATATTACTTGCAGTGGCAATACAATTGGGGAAAAATATAGAAGGTCTGAATCCATAAACCCAAAATACGTACCAATTCTTTATCTCTGTTGGATTTTCATGGTGAGATAGGTAGGTGTTCAGAAAAAGTAATGCATGGCATTTCAAGAACAGGAAATGATTTTCATTATAAAATGGAAATAGTAAATGGTATAAACCAGTTTATCAGAACTTTTGAAAAAGACTTTTTTCAGAGATCTTTGTAGTTATTGATGTGGATGAGTATAGTAGCTCAAAGGCCAGAAGCCTTTCCCCACTACTGTTTCCAACTTTCTGAGTTCCCTGGAAAGTTATAAAAATAATTATAAATGAAAAAAAAAGGCGGGTATCTCCTTTTAACCTGCTACTACATAAGTGAATGTCTATTATTAACCTCATCTTTAAATGAGTAGGTTACATTATGATGTCTAAGGCTCCTTTCTTCTTTCTCTAGCATCTACAGCAATGATCTTTGCATATCTGGTACATGAATATTACGTGCTTATGTACTGAATAATTTCAGAACTGAAGACTTTTTCCTTAGATCACTCTGCACTCTATAAATTAATATTTATTACCTAATGGTTTTTACAAATATCTAACTTCTACATCAACACAAAGGGGAAGACCCACTCCATTACAAGGATACACATTCTATTCCATTTCTGAAAACACATTCCAGAAAGCACCTCTTCTTTGACCTGGTATTATGTTTACCCTTGGACTCCATTAGAATAAACCGAGCTCATCTTTTACAGAATACACCATTGAATATTTAAAAAGCTCGCCCTTATTCCCTGAGGACTTTCACATAAAAAATATTAAAAATAACTGCAACAGATCGATTCCCAATCTACAACAAGTTAGACACAAAAGAGACCACTTATAGTAGAGGCCCGAGGGGCAAAAGAAGGGTGATATGGGATGCATGCTGGGAACAGGGGTGGAGGGAGGGCATCATTGGTCATAGAAATGCTCCAATTCAATGTCACTATGTACCTAAAATACTACTGTGAAAGATTTGTAATACATTTTGGTCAAAATAAAATGTATTAAAAAAATTAAATATGAAAAAATTTCTATAAAATATTTTACCAAAGAGGAATATCGTTGGTTAAAATAGTTTGTGATGCTAAGGAAAATAGATATTGTTTTTACTTTAAAAAAGAAGACAATCTGGGGCCCGGGAGATAGCATGGAGGTAAGGCGTTTGCCTTTCATGCAAAAGGTCATCGGTTCGAATCCCGGTGCCCCATATGGTCCCCCGTGCCAGCCAGGAGCAATTTCTGAGCATGGAGCCAGGAGTAACCCCTGAGCACTGCCGGGTGTGACCCAAAAACAAAAAACAAAAAACAAAACAAAAAAAAGAAGACAATCTTCAGTTCCATTCACTGTTGTTCGGATGACAGTTGATCCACACTGAGAATATTAATGATATTCCAACAAGCCCCTATCCCACCTAGACACTATATATACACCAGTGCACGCACTCTCTTTTGAGGTGAGGTCTCAGCAGCCACATTACACTGTTATCACAAGCATTCTATCCTATTGCACAAGAAGAGTACTATTCCTAGGAGTGGTATAGCTGGATTTTCTAGGAACACAAAATTACAATACAAAAATCCCTTCCTCACACCTATATTCATTGCAGCGCTAATTACAATAGCCAGTCTAGAAACAACCAAGATTCCCTTCAACAGATGAATGGCTAAAGAAACTGGTACTGGGTGGTGGCGCTTGAGGTAAGGTGCCTGCGCTAACCTAAGACGAACCGCGGTTCGATCCCCCGGTTCCCGATAGGGTCCCCCGTGCCTGCCAGGAGCGACTTCTGAGCGAATAGCCAGGAGCAACCCCTGAGCGTCACCGGGTGTGGCCCAAAAACCAAAAAAAAAAAAAAAAAGGAAACTGGTACATATACACAATGGAATATTATGCAGCTGTCAGGAGAGATGAAGTCATGAAATTTTCCTATACATGGATGTACAAGGAATCTCTGATGCTGAGTGAAATAAGTCAGAAGGAGGGAGATAGATGCACAATAGTCTCACCCATCTATGCATTTTAAGAAAAATAAAAGACATTCTTGCAATAATTTTCAGAGATAAGAGGAGGGCCATCAGTTCCAGCCCACTACATAAAGTTCACCACAAAGAGTGGTGAGTGCAGTTAGAGAAATAACTACACTGAGAACTATCATAACAATGTGAATGAATGAGGGAAGTAGAAAGCCTGTCTAGAGCACAGGCTGGGCTGGGTGAGGAGGAGGGAGATTTGGGACATTGGTGATGGGAATATTGCACTGGTGAAGGTGGGTGTTCTTTACATGACTGAAACCCAACCACAATCATGTTTGTAATCAAGGTGTTTAAATAAAGATATTTAAATAAAAAAGAAGAGTACTATTACTCCTCAGAAGCTTTTAATCTGTCTCCTAACTGATTAGACCTGGGATCCCATTTCAATGTGATTTAATTAATGGGAAAACGGCTAGGGCAAGTCCTGGGTTCACTTCCGATTTCTTGAGAAGCCAACATCAGTCACAGGGGAAAGCTCTTCCCTTCCAACTTCTCTGACGCAGACCCCATGTAACGTTCTTTACAGGTTGATCCAAATCATTTCACTACATACAGGTCCATCAAGGAGGAATCACTTATATATTCAGATAAGCCGTGCTTTATTAGCCATTCTCATGCTTTCTTTCCTTTGAAGGGTGTTGATTCCTGATTTGAAGAAATACTTTTAATTTAATGACTATAGACAGAAGAAAATTCTAGAAAAGTCCACTCTATATTTTGATTATGTGTTTGAAAAAGTCACAGTATGTTCACTGACTCTTTTGAAGACACTATTGTATACTGCTTTTCCTGTCTTCTTCCTGAGAAGTTATTGCACAATCTACACAATTTTCACATAATAAACTTGTTGCATATAAACATAGAAAAAAGATTCTAAGCTATTTAATCCACAACATCAAAAAAAAGACTTTTAAACTTCTTTTTACAGTTATAAAAAAGCATCACATTTGACATTTGACCATAATACATTTATTTCCAGATAAGTGAGAGCTGTTCTTTAAAAAGAATAGAAAGAAAAGCAAAAAAAAAAAAGAGAGAAGGAAGAAAATTTCAAAAGAAAGTACAAAAAAAGAAGTACAGTAGCAAGCACATTTGTGAAAATTATTGTACTTTCAATGAAGTTATAATGCTGCATTGTGTTTCTAAAATCATCAGGGGCCAAAGTGGTGGCACAAGTGGTAAGGCATCTGCCTTGCACGCTAGCCTAGGATGGACCACGGTTCCATCCCCCAGCGTCCCATACGGTTCCACAAGTGATTTCTGAGCGCATATCCAGGAGTAACCCCTGAGTATCACCGGGTGTGGCCCAAAAACCAAACAAACAAAAATAATGACAATATCAAACAAATGAAGTTGTCCAGAAATTCAAAGCACTATTATTAAAACAGATGTATCAATGTATTTTCATTTGCTTCCTGGAAGAAGTAGGTTTTGGGAGAAGGGTGCCCACACTTGCTCTCCAAAAGTCCTGATGATATCCCCCCAAATACTGACATACCTGAAATATGGTCAGATTGGTGTCCCCAAAGAGAATTGTAGAGAGATGGTAAGGCAGGGCCATAGCAAATAGTGATTGTGGGGTGATGGATCTAGCAGGTCAGGGGCTTGTCCCACCCTATTCACCAAGATTATCAATTTCTGCTATGTGGCCAGTTTACCCATAATTTGTGTGGCTTGGTTTATATTTCTTTCAAGAAAAGAGTGAGTCTATGGAGCTGTCCCAATGTGAACATGGTCATGACATTTGTGGATGTGGTAACAGCTGTTTCCCAAAAAATATATATATATAAGGAAAGAGGATGCCTGTACTCACTCCAAAAAGTCCTGGTAATAAGAAGACTTCTTTTTTTTATTTTTGGGTCACACCCAGCAGTGCTCACAGTTACTCCTGGCTCTGCACTCAGAAATCACCCCTGGCAGACACGGGGGACCATATGGGATGCCGGGATTCCAACCACCATACTTCTGCATGCAAGGCAAATGCCCTACCTCCATGCTATCTCTCTGGCCCCAAGTAAACATTTTTTATCTCAACATGAAAAGCTCCTTTTCATGAGCCCTTGACTATAATGGCATAAGTTTTTTGAAAGACAAGTTGTGTTCTGAGTTTCCCAGACCTCTACCTATATCCTAATGCTACAATTTCCAGAAAATGGCAAGTTATTTATTTTCTCTGAACTTCTCCTTTAGCAGGTGTGAATAGATGCAATCATCATTATTATGTAGCCAATGCAAGCTTTCTCCTTTATTCCTTTCTACTACTTGAAATGTTGTCTCAGTATAATTCAACCAAGCCATGCATATGTGTCATCATTACAGTATTCATGACATAACAGTGTTATAATGCATCACATGTAATGGAAAATGCATTCTCTCCTCTCACAGCAAGGATAGAGAATTTGGGCAAACACTGTCACCACAAAAGGCTGGTCTTTGGAGCAGCTCACTTTTTGCAGGTGTATGAAGATTCCACATCAAAATATTGATTCATTTTTCCATCTAGTCTTCTATGCTCAGTATTCATTAAATTTGTCACCTTCTCCATGCCAGGTTCTAGACAGGAAGATCAACATGGTTTCCAAAATTGTTAAAGCAATAATACATCATTTGGTTGAAGTCTGTATAGAGAATGAAAGAGCACAAAACAAGGAATTTTATCTGAATGAATGTGGGAAGAGCAAGAGCAAAGAAAAAGAAACTGTTTGAAATTGCTTCTGTATTACTATACACTCAGAGTTACCATTTGCCTTCTTTATTCTTGATATCCCCAGAGCCTCTCAGACAGTCAGCTCAAGTCCCAAAGGAGATGGGAACTAGAATATGTCTACAGTTCCAGGCACAGTTATAAGAAGAGAGAAAACAGGCTTACCAGCAAGAACAGAATTTGTGACTCTTATTTATCAAAGAAAGAGATATGAACTGCAGCCTGCAATCAGTTAGGATAAACCCTGTTGCCTATGACACTGATTTTACCCTCAAACCCCACCACTCCTCCTAATAACAGCCCTCTGAATTGCCCTCAGTTCCTAACTGAACCCCACCAGAGGGTCTATATCGAGAACAAAAATTTTCTTTGGTGACTTTGTATTTTAAATGTAAGGACATGGTGAGGGTTGATGATTGTTTCATCAAACTCTGATAGAATCCATTAGGTCATCATTTGTCACTCAAAGTCAAGTAAAGTCTAGTCTGGTTGTCAGAAGCCACTGCATGTTACTTTTGTTCTCACTTGGGCCATGCTGATAGAAGTGGTATAGAAGTGGTATAGAGAAAAAGATTCTTTGATTCTTATTAAAGAACTTATAACTCAAGGTGCAGACTTATGTGGATTTTACAGATACCCTAAATGATGAAAGAGATAGAGAAAGGGAGAAGATAAAAAGCCAAGAGTTAAAGTCTTCAGGGAGAAAAGAGTCAGAAGGTCAGTAGCCAACAGCAAGCACAAGGCATGATAGAATAGTTGAATGTGGTTTCTCAAAGGAGATAGTCTTTTGCTTCTTTGATTTTTATTTGTCTACCTGTTCTGATTCTGGAAAGAAGAAAACTGTCTTGGGAGTAATAATTGAGTCAGAAATACACCCACACCATTATGTGGCTTTGGTCTTTGTGACATGGTAGAAATAGTCTCCTTTGGAGAGAACCAGGGAAGAAGCCTATAATAAAATAAGAGGCAGGTTAATTTAAAGAAACAAGATGTAGAGGAAGCATTCACTAAGACATATAAATATACAGAGATGAGCATCCTGTCCATAACAGATGACAGGGAAATTATATGTGTGTGCATTTCCCAGATTATTTCAACTCCTTAACTCTGACTTGAGAAATCACTTGCAATGCAGATTGTGTATATATTTTACCAGAGATTCTACTAGACCTAGTTGTAAAAAGTCAAAATAAATTACTAGGAAGGGGCAGGTTTCTCAGCCGGCTCGGGCTGGCCTCTGGCAGAGAGACCTCCATACGTGCCAGAGGCCCCTTAGCCCGGCCTAGGGTGGGGGTGCTCTCGGACCTGGGTCCCCCGATCCCCCTCTACCTCTTTCCCCCCGGATCCCCACGTGGGCTCCCGGGGGGGCCTTATGGGGCACCCTGGGTTTTCCCCACTTCCAGGCCGGTTCCAGAGATCGACTTCTGTGGTGGAGTTTGATCTGGGGGGTGTCAGATAGCTGCTCAGCTGTACTCAGGCTCTCTCTTTAAATTTCATACCAGTCTACATGTTGCAAACCGCGCGGGGGCTAGTGCCCCCGCCTGAACCTATGCTCCTCCCAACTATCAGTACCCCAGATTTACCCTTCTTAACTTCAGCAACACACAGTTCCAATCTCAGACCAAAGACATACAGTGGATCTAATAATCCCAGATCTATTTTGAAGGACATAAATTAAACACTTATTGAACACATATATATTCTGAATATTTTATGTGTACTTTCTTTAACAGCTATAACTCTCTCTATATATTCTTCTGCCATGGTGTTACTTTACACTTTTTCATCTTTTTTTTTCTTTGTAAGCTGTTCAGTAAGGATATTGATGGAAATGTCCCTCAGTTTAATGCCTATGATTGAACTATGTCATGGAGATTGCTGGTCTTGTTCCTATTGCCCCCAGATGCCCCAATAATGGTAAATGGCATTGATCCTTGTTTGCATAGACACATTAAAATGGGAAAACAATATACATACAGATAAGTTCTTATCTAATAGAGGTAGGAACACACAAATCGCATTACAATGTACCTTACACCCTGAACATTGATATAACGACCTGGCACAGGCCTCAGAAAAATGGGCATCATCCATTCACACCAGAACTAGACAAGCTATCTACGAAACATCCAAGGTCTTCTATAGCAACATCTGGAAGCAATCTTCTACCAGGAAAGACACTACCAAAGACTGACATCGATCTCCTAAGAAGAAATTTCCGGTAACACTGAGAAGACTTGACAACAACAATGACCTGCCCTACAGGACCTGGTTCTCTCTATTGCCCCTTCAGTGTGAGGTGAAACGAGAGGATGCTCTGCACCACCCTGACTGCAATATGGGATAAGCA